>JAYEVE010000623.1:0-82331 GCA_036346375.1 Guadua angustifolia | reverse complement strand
TCTATGAATAACAGAGTCGCACTTGGTTAATCTTGTCACTATATTGGATCATATGTTAGTTAGATGACGACTTCGCAAAATTTTCTTTCTTTGAGAGGGTGTTAGATCACAGTTGAATAACTGTACTACTATTTTCTTAGTAAAAATGTTTATTTTCCACCCTGGTATCACATGGACCTGCATTGGATGGAGATTGTGTGATTGTGTCGTTCCAAATTTTGTGATTTCCTCGGACCGACTTGTGCTTATAATTTTTCTGCCTCTTTTTTTTTAGATAATGGAAGATTTTATTAATTTCAAGAGATATTACATCGAGAAGATACAAGTCCTTGAAACTACTTCCGGCCTCTGCTTAACAAGAAGTACACAGCCTAGAAAACAAAAAAGGAAAAACACACACACCCTCTGGTGACTAGTAATCCGAAGACTAGACCGCCACCCATGCGCCTCTTGGAATGCAAATTTGAGAAGGAGAGTACAACCTACACCATGTACCCTCATTAATGTCCCCATCTTCTAGTACCAATCCATTACGTTGCAGCAAACATTCTCAACAAGCGTGCTCTTAATTCCCAACATTTCCTTCACCAACGATTGGCAGCACACCCAGATTGTGTTCACCGCGAGGCTCTTTTCGCAACAACAAGTCGATGATCTGTCCCATTTCCGTTTGGCGACCAAACATACATTTTTCCAAAAAAACAGGTACCTGCGATATGGTTGACGACAAATTGGAGGGTAGCTCCTCAGGAAAACAACAAACTTGTTCATATCAGTAACAAAGTTTTCTACACCATCAAGCATCTGTTTCAACTTGTTTTTGCCCTGTGCACTGCTAGGGAGATACTTGCCTGGATTGAATATAGACAGATCTAAGGGGCGTCTCATTTCATGGTCTTTGGCCTTCCCTTCTTCATGAGCAAGGTTTCTCAATATGTCGAGCAAATAGTAGCTGTTAGGGATAGCAGTACGGCATAAAACTGAAGACATAATTTAACGTGAAAAAACCCTTACGGGAAAAACCCACGGGAAACAATCCACTATGATGCTTCAAAGATTGCAAGTATAAAGGGTTAGCTTATATAGCCTAAGAGTTCTAGTTGTAGACGACTTGAACTAACAACATATGGATAGAATCAAAAGATATGGTAAGTTGAGATATTGAGTTATCTCTAACAAATCTCCTCATATCTCCAACAAATCTCCCCTTAACTCAAAATCTATAATGAAGTTATTTCCGGAAAACCCTAAGGTAATTAAGCACATGAATACAAGTGAGTTAAGTCCAAAGGACTACTGAACGAGGAAGACTGGAACAGTCAAGCCAAACACCTGTACTGCGAAAAACCTCAATGGGCATGAAAGGTTGGGACAGTCTTATCCAAACGCTTCTCACAAAGCAAGATTGAGCAAACCACCAGTAGGTCGAGAGAAAGACTGGAACAGTCAATCCAAACGCACAACTGTCAACAAAACAGACGAAGAAACTTGAGTCTAACAATTCATAACCCCAAAAAAGTCTGAGTGTGCAACTGACCTCTTGAATCAAACACTTAATTATCAAATGGTATAAGCCAAGACATCACCTGAGTTATTGGGTAGATAGTGAAAAACTCATAGCATGGACTTTTGAAATGCTATTGTAACATCCCAAAACTCAATACCAGTAAAATATAAATGTTCGAATCTATTTTTGGGTCGCATTTGAATTTCAATATTTTTCTGGAATTTTTTGGATTTTATAAAATTATCAAAAGCATTTCAAATATCTCAACATCATCCATCGGCTGAGCCGGCTGAGCCCGGGATGTCGTCGATATTGCCGCCGTGTGTGGGACGCGGTCAGCGCGCCGTGCGCGCGTCCCACCGGAACCACTGCCGTCGCCATGCCATAAGCACAGGTCAGCTGGATCGCCGTGGTCAGTTTCCTCAGCATGTGCGGGCCTAGACATCGTCGAATTAAAGGAAGTAATAGTAGCGTAGGCTGCACGGCAAATTCTGCAGATAAACACACGTTGATGGTTCAGTAAGCAAAGACCCAAGAGTCAAGAGTTGTATCTTTTGCTAATCAGTCAAGTATATGTAATAAAGAAAGAAAGAAAAACTCAGGCAGTAACAGTGGCCAGCGGGTACAGGAGAGAGGAAGCCCAAATGTCAGAGAACATGTGCTTGGAATGGATTGATTTTTCGGCGCTCACAGCAAAGAGACGGAGGCATTTTCTATGGTAATTCCTCTCGCTGTCTCTGTCTCTCTCTCTCTGTTCTTGTTCGACACTTGATCTCTGAGTTTTGACCATGACGCTTGACTTTCCTAACCAGCAATTACCAGACGCAGAGCATAAATTGGGTTTCAGAGACATCACATTCCTCGACTCACTATCCATTCCCTCCTCCACCCGTTGCACAGTCATTGAGGACAGAGTCCCTCCAATGGAGATATTCCTTTCTGCGGCCATGGGTGAACTCGTCAATAGATCCATCAGTTTCTTCATCAATAAATACTCCAAGCAGCCGGCGATGGCCATGGAGGATAGACTACAAAGGATTCTACTTCGGGCGCAGGTAGTCGTCGAGGAGGCCGCGGGGCGTCACCTCACTAACCAAGGGATTCTCCAGCGGCTGAGCATGCTGAGAGATGCGATGTACCGAGGCTACTACGTACTTGACACCTTCAGATACCATGCTCACCAGGAAGGGGAGGCTAAAGATCAGGCGGTGAGTCGCTTTTCAGATATGTTGAGATTCAATTATGCAAAACGTCTCTGTCTCTCCAGTAGCAGTGAACAGACTTCAGTAGAACTGCAAGAGGCTCTCGACAGTTTGAACACCATGCTTCTTGATGCGAATGAGTTAGTCGTGTTCTTGAAAAGCTACCCTCGTTTGTACCGCCAGCCTTATAGCATGCATCTCTTATTGAACAAGTGCATGTTTGGCCGCCAACTGGAAATGGATCTGGTCATCAACTTCCTGCTGCATGCAAAACCCCGTAGTGTTGACAATCCTGATGTCCTACCTATTGTTGGTCCAGGGAAAGCTGGGAAAAGCACACTTGTCGCTCATGCCTGCAATGATGTAAGAGTCCGTAATTATTTTTCACGTATTGTCTTCTTGAGCGACAATGATTTTAGAGATGGAATGCTTGGGATGAAATTTCAAAATTGTTCCTTGAACGAAGACAGGAGATTGCTACTTGTTGTTGAGGTAGTTGGGGATCTCAATGAAGGTGCATGGAATAGTTTGTATTCTGCTGGTAAACAGTGCACAACAAGGGGTAGTAAAATCATAATCACAAGCCGATCTGATAAGATCATGAAGTTTGGAACAACACAGGCTCTAACACTTAAATGTCTGTGTCATGAAGCGTTTTGGTATTTCTTCAAGGTGATTACGTTCGGAAGCACAGATCCTGAGATGCACCCAAGATTTGCATATCTGGCCATGGAGATAGCCAGGGCGCTGAATGGAAGTCTCATTGGTGCAAACGTTACTGCTTGCTGGTTGAGAGAAAACTTTAACATCCACTATTGGTACAAGGTCCTGTCATTGATGAGAGGCTACATACAGAAAAATCTCTCTAAATTTGGTGGACATCCATCTGATCTTTTGAAGGACAATAAACCCACTTATTTTCGAAGAATGGGTAGAACCACTGAAGATCTATTGGTTTATAATCAGTATCAAACGTGTTCTTCTCAAGAGGATATTCCCAAGACAACACTCCAAGATGTATTGAATGGAAACGTTAAGCCTCATGGAAAATTTGAAGTCCTCACATGGAAGTCTCTGATACCGCCCTACCATAACTATATCTATACTTGTGAGATTCGAAAGCTACAGAGTAGTACAGTCGTTAAGAGGAAGTGCTCTCTGAATAACAGAATTGTACTTGGCTAATTTTGTCACTATACAGGAGCATAGGTTAGATCACAAGTTTTTCTCTCTTTGGATGAGTGTTAAATCACAGTTGAATAACTGTACTACTATTTTCTTACGAGAATCTTTACTATCTTTAGGAGGCACCAAAATTTACATTGAGGTACTTTTGATACCTTTTGTTACTACGTCAATATAAATTTTCGTACTTCCTAAAGACGGTAAAAAATCTCTTTTCTTATGTGTAAACTCCATGTGTTGACTAGCAGAATAATGCATGAAGTTTGAGACAAATTTTCATGAGCTATATTAATTATAAGTGCTTGTCAATGGTTTTGTATTCGTTTTTTCAGTTCAACCATGCAAGTCATTTAGCCAGCACTCAATTAAGTACCAGAAGGCAAAGAGGCTTAAATATTTCATGGCCGTGTGTTCCTGAAACCTGAATTTGTCACACCATCTTAGCCATAAAGGAGAGGCTCCCAAATGAAGATGCTTCTCGCTGCAAGTGCAGGTGAACTTTCGACCAGATCGTGCTTTTTGTGATTGCTCAGTAGTAAATAATGGAACGGACGAAAATTTTGGTGGTATTAAAGTAAGCTAGGACAATTCAGTGGTATTTAGCTAAAATGGTGCTTTTTCAGTGCTACAAGCCTACAAAACCAAAATTTCCACTAATTAATTAATTGAGACGAAAAGTGCAACGGCACAGCCTCCATTTTCGAGTTTCCATTTATGAGATTCATAGGAGGCTCGTTTTGCAAATGCGAAAATTAAAAACTATGCTACTACTCCCTCAGGTCACAAATAGTTATCGTTTTGGATATAAGACTTGTTGTCGATATCTTTTTAAATATTTAAATTGGATATACGAAAATCATATTCGTAGATATATCTCGAAAAGTAGTTTCATAATATTTTAATTTTATTGGGTTTTATAAATATATTATAATGTAAACTAGTGGTTAAATATGTGTTTTAGAGACTGTGCGATGTCCAAACAACTAACAACAACTTGAAGTTCGGTGAACTCTGACTGGTCGTCCACATTGATTGGTGTTTGGTCTGAACTCATGACTGAAATATCGTGTGCATGGAATAGATTGATCTTTTGCATGACTTAAGAGCGTCACAGAACCGTGCATGGGCGGCAGCTCAAACAAAACATTTGGCATTAAGACCTGTAATGACTTTCTTAATCTGCAGTGACCAGAAACACAGCATAACTAGAGTTTCAGACACATCAAATTCCAAATCTCACCACTCGTTCTCTAATCTCGTCCACCTGAGGAGGGAGTCCCCAGATGGAGAATATAAGTATCACGGATGGTTTTCTGTAAAACCGCCTATGATCTGTACTCATATCACAGATGGTTCGTCCCACGAACCATCTATGAAGTATCACAAACGGTTTTCTGTAAAAACCGTCTATGATATGTACTCATATCACAGACGGTTCGTGCTACAAACTATCTATGATAGCTTATCGTAGACGGTTCTTAGCATATTCACTAACTTAGACAGTCACGCTAGCAAAACCGATTGTGATTATCTTTAACGTAGACCTTTCTATAGTTGTGGTCCCCACTGCGACACCATCGACCGCCTCAGCTTCCACCGTTTGCCAGGTTGCCACCGACGTAGCCTCAATCGCCCCGCCATGGCCCACCTCGACCGCCACTCCTGACCACTTCGGTGCCTCCGTCCCTCGGCCACCCTCCATCTAGATCCATGTCGACTCGTTGCCATCAACCGTCGGCCACCTCAGCTCCCACCTCTGGTTAGGTCCTGTTTGTTTCAGTTTTTGATTCTGGATTCTGGCCCCAAAAGCAGAATCAGAAACAAACAGCCTGATTCTAGAATCTGATTCTCACAATCCAGCCCACCTATATACACTAGAATTCATAATCCACTTCATATGTGTTTTTGGATTCCAGCTTTTAGAGAATCAGCTTCTCTATAACCACAATCCAGAATCAGCTTTTAGAGAATCCAAAGCTGAAACAAACAGGCCCTTAGTCACGCGTTGCTCTAGGCGCGACGCATCGGCTTTCATCACCTCGGCCACTCGCTCCGGCCTGCCCATGGTGCACTACTTCGACAGCCACTCAGCTTCCGTCTCATCTGCGCTGCCTTGGCCCTCTATCGCCAGCTCTGCTTGGCGTGGTGATGTCACGCTGCATTCCAATCGGATCTCCAAACTAGATTTAACTCCAATTTTGACTCCATCTGGCACCAGCTTTTTGGCTTTAGCTTTGGCTTCTTGTCTCAGCTTTGGCTTCTTGTCTCAGCTCCGGCTCCAGCTTTGGCTTTTCATCTTCGGCTCTAGTTCTTTGGCTTTAGCTTTTGTTTTTCGCCTGATTTTGCTACTATAATATCCTTGAATAAAAAGAAATGAAATCCAAAAGTGATATTTGAAATTTTAAGCTCAGTTTGAATTTTATTTATTTTGTGGATTTTTCATCATTTTTGGTATTTAAGAAAAATACTTTTCCTTGATCAAGATATGAATTCTCAATTTTAGATTTCAAAAACAAACAAACATAAAACCTGGAAAAAATACATGTAAATCCTAATTGACCCTCAGATCTTCACCAAAAGTTTTAGGAAATTTGAAATCATTTGCTGCTTTTAGAAAATCAAGAACAGCAATAATTAATTTGAATATAAGACTATGTCAGAATTTTGTTGAAAATCTCATGTGCGACCATGACTTGAAATTTTTATGGTATATCTTAAGAACTGAATAAAGATAAAGAAAAAGTTTCAGGAAATTATAACTAGAATTGGTGCCTCAGAAAATTGAAAAACAAAAAGAACATAGATGAAACAGCAGCATTGTCAGAATTTTTAAAATTTTCAAAAGATTTATTATCACATGAAATTTTTATGGTAGCACCAGTCGCTCATCAGGACCCCACTAAAACATTTTAGAAAATGTATAACTCTAAGCACTAGCTCAATTAAATCCGAGTTTAAATGCTGCCAAAAATCACAAATTTAAGTCTCCTTTTCTCCTCCTTTCTGTTTCACTGCCATGTGGACCCCCCTGTCAGTTGGTCGGTGTCACTGCCAAGCATGGCCCACCTGGCAGTGAGCTGCTCTCCCCTGGGCTCATTGGCTAGCCACTTCCACTCTTTTGTGCCGGCCCATGCGCGCCTGGGCAGAGTGCTCGTGCCACGTTGAAGCACCTCATGCCGCCGAACCAGCAGTGCCAGCAACTCTCTTATCCCTCTGAGGCCCCGCCGAGCCCTCTATCTGCTCGTCGCCACCCCTAGCCGACTTCTTCTGCCCCGACGCCATTGCGTTGTCATCTTCCTCCTTGGCTGAAGAATCACAATCGTGGCCCCGACGCCAGTGTTGAATCTCCGTGGCTACAAAGCACGAACCCAAGCCACGGCCAACCACCTTGAGCTATATTATTAATTATAAATTTGCATGAGCTATATTAATTATAAGTGCTTGTCAATGGTTTTCTCTTCGTTTTTTTCAGTTCAGCCGTGGCAGTGTGCCAGAAAGCAACTGATACTGCCTGAGTTTTTCTTTATTACGCGGTAGCATGACTGATGTTGTATCGTGCCTAACAGGACACGTCGTGTGCCTCGACGTGGCGAGGACACCGAAACACCATCGAGACCGCGCCGTGGCGTTGCTCGCCGAAGGCGATTCCATCGCGTTAATTATGAGAGCAGACAGGATGCTGCGTCGTCGCCATGCCATAAGCACAGGTCGGCTGGATAGCCGCCGTCGGTTTCCTCACCACGTGCGGGCCTAGACATCGCCTCCGTGTTCCAGCAAGGCTGTGGTGGAATTCTACAGCGAGCACAGGGCATCGTCGAATTAAAGTAATAGCAGCGTAGGCTCACGGCAAACTCTGCAGATAAACAGACGTTTATGGTTCAGTAAGTAAAGACCCAAGGGTCAAGAGTTATACCTTTTGCTATTCAGTCAAAGATATCTAATAAAGAAAGAAAGAAAAACTCAGGCAGTAACAGTGACCAGCAGGTACAGGAGAGCGGAAGCCCAAATGTCAGAGAACATGTGCTTGGAATGGATTGATTTTTCGGCCCTCACTGCAAAGAGACAGGCATTTTCTATGCTACTTGATCTCTGAGTTTTGACCATGAGGCTTGACTTTCCTAACCAGCAATGACCAGAAGCAGAGCATAAACTGGGTTTCAAAGACATCACATTCCTCGACTCACTATTCATTCTCCTGTCCACCCGTTGCACAATCGTTGAGGACAGAGGCCCGCAAATGGAGATATTCCTTTCTGCGGCCTTGGGTGAACTCATCAATAGATCCATCAGTTTTTTCATCAATACATACTCCAAGCAGCCGGCGCTGGCCGTGGAGGATAGCCTACAAAGGATTCTACTCCGGGCGCAAGTCGTCGTCGAGGAGGCGGCGGGGCGTCACATCACAAACAAAGGGATTCTCCAGCAGCTGAGCATGCTGGGAGATGCGATGTACCGAGGCTACTACGTACTTGACACCTTCAGATACCGTGCTCACCAAGAAGGGGAGGCTAAAGATCAGGCGGTGAGTCACTCTTCATATATGTGTAAATTCCATTATGCGAAACGTCTCCGTCTCTCCAGTAGCAATACACAAACTTCAGAAGAATTGCAAGAGGCGCTTGATGGTTTGAACACCATGCTTCATGATGTAAATGCGTTAGTCGTGTTCTTGAAAAGCTACCCTCGTTTGTGCCGCCAGCCTTATAGCATGTATCTCTTGCTGGACAAGTGCATGTTTGGCCGCCAGATGGAAATGGAACTGGTCATCAACTTCCTGCTGCACGCAGAACCCTATAGTGTTGATAGTCCTGATGTCCTACCTATTGTTGGTACAGGGAGAGTGGGGAAGAGCACCCTTGTCGCTCATGTCTGCAACGATGTAAGAGTCCGTGATTATTTTTCACATATTGTCTTCTTGAATGACAATGATTTTAGAGATGAAATGCTTGGTATGAAATATCAAAATTGTTCCTTAAACGAAGACGGGAGATTGCTAGTTGTTGTTGAGGTAGTTGGGGATCTCAACGAAGGTGCATGGAAAAGGTTGTGTTCTGCTTCTAAACAGTGCACGTCAAGTGGTAGTAAAATTATAATCACAAGCCGATCAAACAAGATCATGAAGTTTGGAACAACGCAGGCTCTAGCTCTTAAACGTCTGTCTCATGAAGCGCTTTGGTATTTCTTCAAGGTGATTACGTTCGGAAGCACAGATCCTAAGATGAACCCAAGATTTGCATATTTGGCCATGGAGATAGCCAGGGGGCCGCTGATTGGAAGTCTCATTGGTGCAAACATTATTGCTTGCTTGTTGAGAGAAAACTTTAACATCCGCTATTGGTGCAAGGTCCTATCATTTTTGAGAGGCTACATACAGGAACATTTCTCTAAATTTGGTGAACATCCCTGGGATCTTTTGAAGGACAATAAACCCACTTATGTTCGAAGAATGGGTAGAGCTACTGAAGATTGCTTGGTTTATGATCAGTATCAAACATGCTCTTCTCAAGAGGATATTCCCAAGATAAGATTCCAAGATGTGATGGATGGAAGCGTTAAGCCTCATGGAAAATTTGAAGTCCTGGCATGGAAGTCTCAGATACCGCCTTACCATAACTATATCTATACTTGTGAGATTCGGGAGCTACAAAGTAGTATAGTGGTTAAGAGGAAGCGCTCTCAGAATAACAGAATTGCACTTGGTTAATTTTGTCAGTGTATTGGATCATATGTTATATCACAAGTTTTTCTTTCTTTGGGAGGGTGTTAGAGCACAGTTGAACAAATTATTTTCTTATATGTTAACTCCATGTGTTGACTAGCAGAATATTGCATGACGTTGAGACAAATTGTCATGAGCTATATTAATTATAAGTGCTTGTCAGTTGTTTTGTATTCGTTTTTTTTTCCAGTTCAACCCTGCAAGTCATTTAGCCAACACTCAATTAAGTACCAGAAGGCAAAAAGGCTTAAATGTTACATGGCCGTGTGTTCTTCAAATCTGAATTTATCACACCGTCTTAGCCATAAAGAAGCAGCTCCCAAAAGGAGAAGATTCTTATGCAATGAAGATGTACATACTATATATAACAACATGCATCACGTTGTAATACGGCATGTTTTATAAAAAATTAACTCAAATTCTTCCTCTTATTAAAGCGCTTATCGCTCATATACTTACAATTTGATTCAGAATCTCATACCTGGTTATGTAACTGTAATAGGGTGGTAAAGTGAGATTTCCATACGACCTCAAATTTCCCTGTGGTGTGACGTCAACCATCTGTATATTTTGTCATGTGATATTTTTGTTGATATGAGGAAGAGAGAGTATAGCTATCTCTTCGTCAATAAACGGTCATATAAACAGCATAAAATACCGTTGTACAAGTTATTGTCTATTATAAAAACTTTTTCTATATCATAATTAAAATTTATAGAATCTCGTAGAGACAACCCTACAGTATCAGCTATTGCATAAGTTATCTTTAGATTTGTCGTTAGATAACATGAAGGGGTATATAGACAGTAGTCGTCTATACTATTGTATATGCTCTAATAATCTATTCAAGCTAGAATATTTTGCATCTCAATCCTCACAAATTAGGAGAGCTCATCTCACAAAAAAATGTTCAGGTGTACTAGTCCTTTCTGTACTTAGCTGATTCAGCATTTGAAAAGTGTATTCAGTGCATGTTGTATTTCTGAAATGAGTGCCCTTGGTTGAACGATGGCATCCAGTGATTTAGAACACTTTTCAGGAAAGAATATGATCCGTCGAGGTAATTCTATCTAGGTAACTAATTAACTGAAGGACCTTTGCAAAGCGAAGGTATAACTGTAACCTGAAGCAAGGAATAGCTTGCTAGCTAGTGTCTGTTAACAGATATGTAATTCTGAACTCTGGTCTGTACTCTGAAGATAAGATAGTTGTTGTTAGTTGTGATGTTATCTTCTGAAGTTGTATCTGAATTATATCACTAAACTGTAGCGTATCTGGCAACGGAAGCGTAATTAGTGTTCTGTTAAGCTTGTGATCATATGCAATGGATGTGTTCTGCTTGGTTAAAAGTGTTCTGTTAAGCTTGTGCAGTTTTTGTGTTCTGTTAATTCTGCAATGGATGTGATCTACTTGATTGTGTTTCTATGGTATGCCTGATGATTTACAGAAGATGAGCAAGCATTTCTCTATTTTTAGTTGAGTTGTTGCAGATAATTTCACTGTGAATTTGACAGGTCAATTCCTTTTTTTCTAAGTTGAGCTGTCAGAAAAGAAACATCTGTGTCTCTCGAGTTGAGAGTAAGAAAACTTGTTTGTGTCATTGAAGCTCAAAGACATGTTCTCTTGCTTGAATTTTGCCTAGGATAATAGCACCTGGATCTCTATTTGCTTGAATGGAAAGCTGTTACCATTGTCCCTAGCCAAACACAATTAAGGTAATGGAAGATGTTACATTAGTGAACCAAACAAATAGTGTTTTTCCTTACCCTGGAATGGATAACCCTGAGATTTGATTCTATTACCATTACACCACCTTAGTTTGAACCAAACACCACCTTAGATCAGAGTAGTTACTGAACAGAGTCTGTTTGTAAGTTTGTTTTAGAACGATCTTGTAACCATGTAATCTTATCCTTTTCTGACTATACAAAGTCCAGGAGACCAATTGTCTACTTGCGCTGCATATTAGCGTTTCACACATGGTATCAGAGCCACTCGGGTGATCATGACGACAAGTTCAACATCCACCACAGAAAACAACACATCTCTTGCGCCAACCACCACATCAATATCAGCTGGAGTTCTTCCGACTCCCTCATTTAACCACTTCATGAATGTCAAGCTTAATCAGGATAACTATCTCCTGTGGAAGGCACAGATTGTGACCAAAATCTTTTGGGCTATGTAGATGGAACAATTCAACCGCTGGCAACACACATTATGGAGTCTGATGAAGAAGGTGCATAGCGGATGCCAAATCCAGCCTATGCACAATGGTGCCAACAAGACCAACTTGTCTTGAGCGCCATACTTTCCTCATTTAGGGTGCGTTTGGTTGGCTGTATCAGGGTGAACCGAATCGTTCCGTATAGGATTTGAATTCATCTTTGCGTTTGGTTAGCTGAACAGAACTATTTGATACGGGATGAGATGGTACAGATTCTCAAAATATTCCTCGGAGATGCTGTACCATTCGATACCAAAAATTCGGCCGAACCAACTGGTACAGGACCGAATCGTTCACCGAGGCTGCGTCTCCTCGCACGCAGCTGGGAGGCTGTGGGATTCGCACGCAGTGGGAAGCGTCGCCCTGCACTTCGCCGTCGTCTCGCTCTTCGCCGTCGTCTCGCTCTTCGCCGTCGCGCCCATCTCCTGTCTTCGTCTCGCTCTTCGCCGTCGCGCCCATCTCCATCGCGCCTTCACCGACTGCGTCGTCATGGGAGAGATCCCCGCCTCAGCCATCCACTTCGTCTCCTACTCCGGGGATCCCATATTCACATGGGGCTTGAACAACCCTGGGAAAACAAAATGAGTAGTAGCTGATGGATGCGTACACAGGTCATCGGTGTTCTCGGCCCCGACAAGCAGCAACTCCAGCGTCCCGTGCACCATCTCCTCCTCCTCCTCCCCCTCGTTCCGTTCTTGTGAGCGTGAACGCGTGAAGAAATCGAGGCGCAGACCCGGAGCTCAGAATCCCAGGGCTCCTACTCCGGGGATCTCCCGCCGGCGCCGTAGCTCCCAAGGTGCCGCCTCTCCTTCTCCTTTCCCTCTCCTCTTCTCCCGGCTAGATCTGACCACTTTTTGGCATAGAGATCGCTAGCTATTAGTCATCCCTGTGTATTTCATATATTGCTCCCTATTAGTCATCCCTGTGTATTGTTGCTTGACAAATGTTCTCTGTTGTTTGCCCCTTCCTATTCTTGATGTGTTTCAGGCTAAAGCTGGGGCAGGATCTGCAACTCTTTCAATGGTTGATTTCTATCACTTATATGTATGTTAGTGTATCTAGTTTGTGGTTAATAATGCTGGATCAATTAGCACTGCACTTTCTTTTCTAGGCGTATGCGGCAGCTAAATTTGCAGATGCTTGCCTGAGGAATGCATGGTGATGCTGGGATAGTGGAGTGCTCTTATGTAGCTTATCAGGTTTCTTTTCTTTCTTTTATGCTGATTGTATTTTGCATTTGGTTTCTTTCATGATTCATCTTCAATGAAATAGTATTTATGATTTGTAATATCTGTTTTCCTTGTGCTGTGGATGAAGGCGTTGGTTGGGCTGGGCACAGGAACTATTGCTCACAGTCGGTAGTTCATAGACTAGAATACAGTGCACTGAAGAGAACATGAATGTGTCATGTATGGAGCCATGCAGATTGCTTAGAAACAGCCTGAAGAAACTGATATGGCTCTCTTGACAATGTAAAATTTCGTGTTCACGTGATTTATTCAGATCCCATAGCTGTGCTGTAGGACACCAAGATGGCCATCTGATGGGATCATAAGACTGCTGCATCTGAACAAAAGCCTCTGTTTCACACCATTATGTATAATGCTGCATTAGGGCCACACCATTATGTATTATTGCCTGTTGTCTGTTCAGCTCCAAACTATCCTTATTACCCTCGGATATAGGTGTTAAAGCTTCCTGTTTGTTTTTGTCAAACAGTGTACTTTTCCTTACAGTAACTTCCATGTTTTTCAGTTGTATGTGATAATCAAGGTGATAGAATGCCTTTTCCCCCCTATTTGCAGAAATTCAGATTGTACCTGAAGAGAATAGCTCAGCATCATACGGGAATAGCTAATCCATTTTGTGCGCCTGCTTCTAGTGCTAAAGTGCCTTCGTTAGGAGGACTTGATTTCGATGTTTTGGCTGCTTCAGGTCAGATCCCTCCTCAAGCCCTGGCTGCTTGGCATCATGATTCAGTGTTTTTTTCTCACTTATGTGTAAGTTGAAATGCCAAGTCTCCAGTTATCCCAGCCCATTTATTAAGGACCGGACAGTACATCAAAACTTAGGATAAATAAGCCTTAAGACACAAAAAAAAAAAGATGCTTAACTACAGAGAGGACATGCAACCATGAATGGTTCTGACATTGTGGCCTCCCTGTTCATTGCCAAGCAAAGAAAAGTGGTGTCCTTCCTTTTTTGCTGTGTAGACTGATCGGGATTTGCTGTTGTTTAAATCTGGGCTTATATATATTTTTATTGGTACTGGCTAGTCGTTCCTTGTTGCCTTTGCTGACCACCTCTATCTCTTTATAAGCACATTGGCCCTTGCATATGAAAGCCATCCTAGCTACTCTCACACGCAAGCACAGTTACTGCACAATGGCAACGGCTGAGGTTTAAATAACTCCTTGTTAATTCTCATTTTCTCTCAACATATATGCATGCCAAGAACTGACAGTAACATGCATAAGAGCTTAAATTATAGCTGCATGCATGCATGTTCCATGTTACTACAAGTAGAAATTTTTGTGGTTCTTGAAAATTAAGGTAGGGAATGCAGTTACTGATTTAGCTTCAAATGTTAAATCTTGTATTCTAATGTATATTCCCAAATGTGGATGCAGAGACGGTAGGGACAAAACATTGGATGCAGAGACGGCAGGGACAAATGTTAAATCTTTCTTGTAGTTTGAAACAATGGACTCATGTAGTTTGAAAACTTTCTATCGAAATACTATGTTTTATCTTGTAGTGGTACCCTGACATTTTGTATCCTGAAATGTGTGTGAAAGACCAGGCGCATTTGTCCAATTTCGTATACCATTGAAAAATATAACTATATCTTCATTGGTCTGCTTGAGCGCTGCTTCAACCAATGTTTCGTCAAGGTGGTGTTGAAATTAACCGAAATGTTTGTATATATTGTTATGATAAGAACACTTTACTGTGGCCCTTTCTGGGGATGCTTTGGCTTCCTTTGGAACCTGGTGGATACGGGTTCAATTTCCTCGGTAAAGGACTTGTACTTATGTTAGAAGCCCCTCCAACTGCATCCTGTTTGAGATTAGCTTCTTGTAATCTGAAGATCTCCCAAATAGGCCTGATGTTTCTTTTTTGCATTGCTGCAAGTAGGTGATGTGAATCATCAAATTTTAGTATTTACGATTTTATGGATTTGGTCAGCAAGTTTCCATCATCTAGTAGAAGCATAGATACATGTATTTTCCATGAGAATTGAGAATCATACAAGGTTGAGCTGATATTTGACTTATGTTTACTGCATAATGTGAGACCAGGTATATTTTCCACTCATTTGTACATTCAAAATTATTCCTCAATCAACCGATCCAATTTCATGAGATTTCCTCAAGCCAACTTTATTCCTCAATCCAATTTCATCCTCCAACCAAACATCATCTCGCACCATCCTTGCACCATTCTATTCAACCAACCAAACATCATCTCATACTATCCTGTACCATTCCATCCAAGCAACCAAACAAAATCTTGTATCATTCCATTCAGGCAACCAAACACCTTCCCTGTACCATCTCATCTAGGACCATCCCATCCATTCTGTACCATCCCATTCCGTTCACCCTGGTACAACGAACCAAACGCACCCTTAGTGAAGGAATTCTTGGTCATGTTCTTTTCATGACTACATCTATTGCTGTTTGGCGTGCTCTAGAGCAGTTGTTCAGTTCTAGGTCACGAGCAAGGATGATGCAAATCAGGATGCAACTTGCCAATCAGTAATTCACAATTTACATGCATGGATGTAGTAGGATGCAAATTTGGCAGTCCAATGATCCATGATCCAATGGAGGAAGAACAAGAAGAGGATTAATAATAAAACAAAACAAGACTCGGCGAAAGGCAATCGAGCCATATCCTAGTCCTTGGAACAAGACCCGACGCAAAAGGAGGAGATATGTGAGCTTGTAAACGAGAGACTAGTTAAGCAATTAAGTAGGGTGCGATCCACGAGCTCACCTGCAGCCCGAGAGAAGCCGGCAGACCGATCGATCGATCGAAGAGGGGTATTGTCGATGTTTGTTGTCGGCAATAATGAAAACGGAGCTAGACGTCGGACACAAACTCGATGGTAGCACAAGACGCAAGAATTATACAGGTTCGGGCTCTCGCGGAGGAGATAATACCCTAGTCCTGTGCTCTGGGATTATATGGGTCTAGCTTATCTGCTGATGAGATTGTATGCTGATGTTCTCCCGTCCCTCCCTTTATATAGCAGAGGAGGACAGTTACAAAAGAGAGTCCTGGTCGGATACAAAGTGAGGATTACATCTCCTGCACCTATCCGTTTAGTAACGGTTTAGATTACGATTGTATCCTACCTAATCCGGATCGGTTGCTATCTTTAAGGCTTCCTTGTTTCGCACGTCTGGCGTAATCCTGGTAGCTTCTAGTTCCCTGCAGCCGGTCTGGCCCGGCTTTGTTTAGTTGGATCTCGTAGGCCTACCTTACAGATACCCGTGATGTGTATACTCCACAAGTATTGGTTTGGAGCCCTAGATATCTGGATTGGAAGGTGGAGTAAGACGGGGAACGCTTCTTAGGAAGGAACAAGCGGAAGCAGCGAGAATAATTGGAATGCCTTCCATTCCCTGGGCTTGGGCTTGGGCTTGGGCTCTCCTCTCAGCCCAAACCAAATACCATGTGTCATTTTTCTGTCTAGGCACGGCACTCCATCTCCATGGAGATGGATCACTTATCAGGAATTGTGATACATACATACATGGAACTATAGTGGATGGAACTATAGTCCGGATGCTAATACATACATACATTTTAGATCTACATTTATGAGACCCCATGACTTGAAAAGGATTCAAGTCAACATCCCAAGATAAGGAGAACTTACAGAATATTATTTTCTACTGTGGTGGTATACCGGGCCGGCTGGGCTCCATGGTTGATCTGTCTATCAGGAGCTATTAGCATCCGGACTTACAATGGGAGTACGTTCTCCTAAGACATCGGATCTCACCCAAAGGCATCGACCTTAGCCGTTCCATCCGGTGCAATACAAATCCAAGAAACGCAATAATTAGTTTTTAAGCTTGCAACAAAATATTTGTCATCTCACCCAGGAGGGAAAATAGAAAAGAAAAACCCACCCACAGTTTCTTCTCTCTGGAAGCCAAAAGTTGTTGCAAACGGTTGACCGGTTGACTTCTTTATAGTCGGAAGGCAAAAGCCAATAACCCATTTGTACCAAGAGAAGCTAAAAACTGGTTTGGGGTAGCATCTCACGGTTTTAGTGGGTTATGGTTCCGATTTTACCACTAGTTTTGAACAAGATTATCCCCTCCTACCTAGTATAAAATCCTAAACCCCACCCCTCTTACCCTCATTCCTGACCCACACCCCACATACCTAAAAGCTAGACTGTTAAACACCAATTTTTTTTAGCCCAGCCATTCAACTCTTCATCAAAAGCTACTTTTCATATCAAGTAGGGCTCCTGTCTATCTTGTCGCGTCGCAAGCTCTAACTTGCCGGTGGGCGGGGGTTACTGAGAGTGGGGTAGTGTCAAATTAAGGTCTGGTTTGGGAAACCTATTCTTGACCGGGATCTTCGTGGATGGGCTAAGATTTTAGAGAAGAATTTGCACAAGAGAAGAAGAAAACGAGGAACCTTGTTTGGTCTCTGTTTAAGTTAAAAGTCAATCTTAAATATTGGATAGTGAATGTGAAGTCTTGCTCGCTCGCTCCGTCCATTGCACACGAGGCAAATTACGAAAGAAATTAAGGCACCATCATCATCTCAATTAGAGTGCCGAGTACACACACGAAACGATCGACAGGAATTTTGCAGCAGTAACTATTGGTTGCTTAATAATAACCCACTACATAGCGCCTGGGATTGCTGGATGAAGAGAGCATCCACCTATCAACCTTGCCGTTTTTACGAAAAGCCCCCTGTGTTTTTTGAAATTGCGGATAGGTCCCTGGAGATTACGAATAGGTCCTCTGCGATTTTTTGTGAGGGGAAGAATTTTTTTTCCGATTCGCATTTGGGTCCCTCGCACGCTATTTTACGAAAAAAACTCAAGTTTAATTCAAATCGCGAGCAAGCCCTTTTCTTATTTTTTGGGATAGCGAACAGGTCCAAAAAAAGTAACAAACAGGTCCTTGCTCCTTACGTTTAGGTCCTTTCTCTGTTTTTTCCGGAAAAAAAAATTTCATCACTAGAAATATGTGTGCAGCTCTAGGTCCTTTCTCTGTTTTTCCCGCAAAAATGTTTTCATCACTAGAAATATATGTGCAGCTCTATCTTCCGGAAAAAATGTTTTCATCATTAGAAATATGTGTGCAGCTCTATATCCTTTCTCCATTTTTCCCGGAAAAAAATGTTTTCAACACTAGAAATATGTGTGCAGCTCTATCTCTAGACTTTTTCCCGGCTCGATTTTCCATCTCGATCTCTGATATTTTTTAAAACATGTATGATTACTCGATGAACGCGTAGAGTGTTAGACTCGACAAAAGAAGGTTGTCATCTCTAATAATTTTTTCATCATTTTTCCTTTAGACTATTTTCTGTCATCTCTAATAATTTTTCCGCCATTTTTCCTTTAGACTATTTTCTCACCTCGGTTTTTCAGCTCAGTCTCTGATATTTTCTAAGTAATTCGTTGAAAGAGATATTTCTTTCCACCATTTTTCCGTTAGACTATTTTCTATCATCTCTAATAATTTTTCCGCCATTTTTCCTTTAGACTATTTTCTCACCTCAGTTTTTCAGCTCGGTCTCTGATATTTTCCAAGTAATTCGTTGAAAGAGATATTTCTACAGATCATGAGCAGGTCCTTTCGGCGGTTGTTTTGCAAAAAATACCCCCTAATTCCACAAATTTAGCACGAGCGCCGGTTCTTTCGACACAGTAGACTGGAATTACGTATTTTTTTCAGAAAAATTTGGGTCAGCTTTTTTTCGCCGTCTACACAGTACGGCGTGCAATAGCACGCTACCATATCTAGTAATAATGGTTAGCGAAGGAATCGGCGGCCAACCAGAGCTTCCACGTGTCAAGCCTCGTCAATTCGCGAAAAAGCCCCTTCGTTTCTTCGAATTACAGATAGGTCCCTACAGATTACGAATAGGTCCTTCGCAATTTTTTGTGAGGGGAAGATTTTTTCCCGTTCATCGCGTTTGAGTCCTCGGCACACCGCTTTCTGGAAAAGCCTCCGTAAAGATTCAAATCGCGGACAAGCCCTTTTCTAATTTTTCAGGATAGCGGACAGGTCCAAACGGTAACAAACAGGCCCTTACTATTTACGTCTAGGTCATTTCTCCGTTTTTCTCGAAATTTTTTTTTTCAGCACCAGAGAAATGTGTGCAGCTCTATTTCTAGACTTTTTTCCCCAACTCGATTCTCCATCTCGATCTCTGATATTTTTTTAGACATGTATTATTACTCGGTGAACGCGTAGGGTGTTAGGCTCGACAAAAGAAGTTTGTCGTCTCTAATAATTTCTCGCCCTTTTTCCTCTAGACTATTTTTTCCGGTGGGTGGTTTTGCGAAAATTAAAAAATACATCTAGGTCCTTCGATCGGTGGTTTTGCAAAAAAGAGCCCTATCGTTTCGTATATTCGCGTACGGGTCATTCGTCTTTATTTTTTTGTTTCCAAAAAAATCTGTAGTTTTTTTATTCGTGGTTGTGTTCTCCGTTTTTCCCGGAAAAAATGTTTTCATCACCAGAGATATGTGTACGACTCTATCTCTAGACTTTTTCCCCAACTCGATTTTCCATCTCGATCTCTGATATTTCTTTAAACATGTATTATTACGAACGCGTAGAGTGTTATGCTCGACAAAAGAAGGTTGTCATCTCTAATAATTTTTCGCCCTTTTTCCTCTAGACTATTTTTGACCGGTGAGTGGTTTTGTGAACATGTGTTATTACTCGGTGAACGCGTAGAGTGTTAGGCTCGACAGAAGAAGGTTGTCGTCTCTAATAATTTTTTGCCCTTTTTCCTCTAGACTATTTTTGACCGATGGGTGGTTTCGCGAAAACAAAAAAATACATCCAGGCCTTCTACCGGTAATTTTACAAAAAGAACCCTATAGTTTCGTATATCCGCTTACGGGTCATTCGCTTTTATTTTTTCGTTTCCAAAAAAATTCCGTAGTTTTTGTATTCACGGTTGGGTTCTCCGTTTTTCCCGAAAAAAATGTTTTCGTCACCAGAAATATGTGTGCAGCTCTATCTCTAGACTTTTTCCCCAGCTCGATTTTCCATCTCGATCTCTGATATTTTTTTAAACATGTATTATTACTCGGTGAACGCGTAGAGTATTAGGCTCAACAAAAGGAGGTTGTCGTCTCTAATATTTTTTCGCCCTTTTTCCTCTGGACTATTTTTCACCGGTTGGTGGTTTTGTGAACATGTATTATTACTCGGTGAACGCGTAGAGTATTAGGCTCGGCAAAAGAAGATTGTCATCTCTAATAATTTTTCGCCCTTTTTCCTCTAGACTATTTTTGTACGGTGGGTGGTTTTGCGAAAATACAAAATTACATCCAGTCCCTTCGATCGGTGGTTTTGCAAAAAGGGCCCTATCGTTTCGTATATTCACATACGTATCATTCGCCTTTATTTTCCCGTTTCAAAAAAAACCGTAGTTTTTGTATTCGAAGTTGGGTTCTCCGTTTTTCCCAAAAAAATGTTTTCGCATCGAGATATGTGTGCAGCTCTATCTCTACACTTTTTCCCGAATCGATTTTCCATCTCGATCTCGATATTTTTTTAAACATGTATTATTACTAGGTGACCGCGTAGAGTATTAGGCTCGACAAAAGAAGGTTGTCATCTCTAATAATTTTACACCCTTTTTCCTCTAGACAATTTTTCACCAGTGGGTGGTTTTGCGAACATGTATTACAGAAAGAACCCTGTAGTTTCAGATATTCGTGTCTGTGTCCTAAAACTTTATTTTTTTGAATGCATGCTATCGAAATTCAACCGACACAGCGTAGCGCGCTTATCTACCTAGTTATTCTGAGTACTCCTCAAGCATGCCACCACTCGCGAGCCCATCTCTCTAATAGTCGTCGTCACCGCCGTACGAGTCCTCCCGCTGCAGTTCTCCTCCACACTATCCGCCACGCTCCTCCATCTTGTCCTCCAGTAGCTCGCCCACCTGGCCAGCCTCCATCCTCCCAAGACACCACCGCCGCGCCCACCGCAAGCCAGTCCCCATACCCATCTTGTTCTTCTTGGTCACCGCCACGGCACCATTCGCTCTGTGGTCTGCCGCCGCGGTTGCGCCAGTGACGCTGGTCTGTTGGAGGCGCCACCAAGATGGCTAGGCGCCCCATAGGCTCCTCCGAACCGTACCCACCAGCCAGAGCCCGTGTAGCCGCCGAGCCATAGGCGTAGGGGTCACGCGACGAGGCATAGGAGCCGCGGATCGGGAGTAGGGGCCGGTAGGGGTTGGGGTCGAGTAGCGCCGGGCTCCTTGACGGTGACGCGACGTCTAGATGGCCGTGGGGCGGCGAGGGCGCTTGAGGCGGAGGTTGCGAAGCGAGGCCGCCGACTCGGCGTCATCAACGACGCCGCGGCGCGAGCGAGGCGGAGCCGACGAGCGCTCGACACCGTCGGAGGCGTTAGCGTGGGCGACGTCGATGTAGAGGACGGCGTCGTCGAGGCGGTGGTGGGCGGAGCGGACGGTGAGCTTCTCATCCCGCACGGGTTTTCGGCGTGGTCGACGCCGACGCTGGTGGAGCACTTGACGCCAGCGTCGACCCGCACGACGGCGTAGGGCTTGAGGTCGCCGTTGCGCCAGTTGACGTTCTTGAGGTCGCGGGCAGAGCCCACCGTCACCTGCACCTCGTAAGGCGAACCCATGATAATCCTGACCTTCCTTCCCGGATGCTGTGCTGTCCGGTGATTTGAGCGTTGGATGGATGGATCGGGTCGTGGATGAAGGAAGTGGAGGCGACGTGTATAAATAAGACCAGATTTTGCCTGGGCCCATGCGGATGCGGTGTTGTTTGACTGACTGCATTGCATGCGTTGCGCGTGTGCTCCTTCGTCTTCGTTTTGGTTTGCCTTACTCGTTAAGGAATGCATGCCGTACGTGGCACACCAATGGCAACCCACCGTATCAACTTCATAGGCACCTAGTATTTCTCATGTCCTACGTATCTCCGTATGTATGGATCCCCTCAAATCCGTCTATTATTGGAATATTAAAGCAAACACAAAAGTCCATAAATCCTTTAAAAAATCGATCGCAGCAGCTCCATCCTTCCTTGGTCTAACATTAACCAATATATATATATATATACACACACACACGTACTCCTGAGAGTATATACTCCCACCTCTAATATACCACTTAAACGAATATGTTATACTCTTTTATCATATTCAGTATACTTTAATAATAATTCTAAGATACTCCAATTCGACATGGTTGAAAAAATTTCATCAAAACCCTTTATTTCTGCTATATACACTTTTCCATATGTAAAAGAAGTGTATAAATAAATTGTGCTATAAAAAGTGGATTATGACGAAATTTTTCATGGAACTCACTTTAGAGTATCTTATAATTAGTATTAAAGCATACTCAAAAGGATAAAAGGTATAACAACATCATTTAAAACTTAGAGTGAGAGTACGTACTCTCGAGAATATATATATATATATATATATATATATATAAAAGGCGATTTTAACTTTACATAAAGATTAAGTTTACATTGAAGGTGAGAAAGGTATAAAAGAAAATGACTTGCATGCCTAGAGATAATACTTTATGTGGGTGGTAATGCGTTGAGAGAGAATAAATGTGGGTATAGAAGGAAGGCCTCGTTAAATTTGCATACAAACTTTATATTTATGAATAAGACCATTCAAAAAATAAATCTTATAAATTTGACTGGAGTGAGTGCTACTCTGGAACTTGTTGAGCTTAAATTTGACAGGAGAAAAAAAAAATAGCCTTGAAAAGAAAGAAACAGAGTCCGTGGTTGTGCCAATACAAGAAGACACCCCTTTTCTTTCAGGGAAACGGAAGAAGAAGATCCAAATGCTTACACAGGAGACCCCAGAAAAATTCCTACTTCTCTCTCGCTCTTAATCCTTCAATTTCACGCGGCCCAGTAACACCACTTACGCCTAATTTACACTTTTATATAGCTAGAAAAGGCTGGTCTGTTTCCCACACGTTCTATTATTTCACCTTGAAAAGCTTAATAATAGTTGCTTTACGTGATGGCAACATATTCAGTGAAAATCTCTCTTATCATGAAAACTCTATAAAACCACGCAGTACAAGTTTTGAAAAATTCTCGAAACATTATCATATGTAGGGAAGTGAACTTCTACAATCCTGCAAAATTTAAAGACTAACACATTTGAAAGATGTGAAAAAGACAAATTCAGCCTCCCCCCAAATGAATATAAGGCTAATAGTTTGAATGATCTTGTTTAAAAATATTAGACTTGCATATAGATTTAATAAGCTTTTTCTACTATACTCCTATTTATTCTATCTCAATCATATGCATTTATGCATTACTACTTACACAAAATATTATCTCTCATCTTTTAAAATAATTAAGAGGGGTACGTATATCATTTTCTCTCATGTCTTTCTCAATTTCACTGCAACCTTAATCCTTATGTAAAGTCAAAATACGTCTTATATTTATGAATGGAGAGAGGAGTAATATTTCACTGTTTAGCACTATTTATATCGTTGTTTGTCTTTTTCATATCTTTCAAATGCAATTGAATTTGGTCTTCAAATTTTACAGAATTGTAGAAGCTCATCTCTCGTACGTATGATAAATTTTTTGAGAATTTCTTAAAACTTGCACACATAAATTTCATGAAGTTTTAATGGTAAGGAGGGTTTTCACTAGATCTATTGTCATAGTTAATTATATGCATTAACTAATCAAAATTAACAATTAAGCCCATGCATCTATCTAGGCATACGTGCATGTACGATGCAAGAAAATATGAACTAGTATTGTATAATCACGATGTGAGTACATATAAATATGTCTCCTGGACTGTACGTGGGTATTGGACCGTGCTAGGATGGTATGGCATGGGCTCAATAGACTATGAGCATAGACAATGTCGTGTCAAGCTAGTCCAACTCATCTCCAATGAGCCTAGGTACGGTCTATTGGCACGCCGCCATGCTAGGGTGGGTCCATTTGGACTGCTGCAAAAGAGAGGAAAGGAGTTGGGGACAAGCTAGCTAGGCACTTAATGGTGTGGTCTCAAGGATAAAGTGCAACTCGGCTGGAGCCGAGGAAGATGTTAGCATTGTGGAAGACGCATGCATGGTGACCGGAGATGGCGGCAACGCAGTACGAAGGCTGAATTTGGCTATGGCATATTAGAAGGCTGCTGGATCCAGTGGTGAGGATCATCAAGATCTGGCACCATCTCTGTCTTCTTCCTCTCTTGTAGTTTCCTATTCTTCCTTGGGATGGCCGACAAAGCTGGTGACACGGTGTCTCAAGATTGTATCCAACAGCAGCGTGAATGAAGGCCGCTAGATCTAGCACTGAGGTGGCTAGGGGAGGTGGTAGCATGGGGAGGAAGTAGGGGTGGAGGACAAGAGGAGAGAGAGAGAGAGAGATGACGTAGGCATGGGGAGACGACGACTGCACCAGATGGGTCATAGGAGGTGGTAAAGAAGAAATGTAGTATTTGATGATAGGTTGAACCGTTGATGTAAGGTAGTTGGTGATAAGTTGGGCTTTAGATAGGCTACTGCTATATGGTAATATGTATGTAGATGCTAGGGTTAGGCACGTAGGGAATTATAATTTGAACTGCAAGCTAGGTATCATGACTAATTTAGGCCCTATTTGGGGTGTTTAAAGCCAGTTTCAACTTCTGAAAAGACAAGAAGCCCCCTAAATAACTCAGCTTTTAAGCAACTTTTGCTACAAGACAAAAGTCATATAAAAAACTAAAATCTAAAAACTGGGCTGGGTCTGCTTTTGCAGCTTATTACTGAGAAAAATTAGCTATTTATTAAATGGTTTCTTAAATATGGGACTTCAGGTCCTAAGACTTCCTCATGTTCCATCCTCAGTCTGAAAAGATCTTTATCCACTTCAAGAGATCTTACGACCATGGGGGTTTTCAAAGGATGTGATTTATCTATATTAAATTTCTCTAATACCTTCCGGGTATAGGAAGACTGGTGTATAAGGATTCCTTCTAAAAAATACTCTAGAGGCAAATATTGGTTGACAATTGTAGTATTTCATTTATTCATTTCTCTTGCATCACTTCGGAGATATATCTATATTAATTTCTTCCAACTCCTCATGATTTCCCACAACGATGGAGTCTAGGTATTTCAACTTCCCAGCGTGGAATTGTGTGTGCAAATATGTGCTGGGGTTATCATCTTCAGGATGGATCACTTCAGGGATGTTACCATGTCCAGAATGGCTCACTTCAGGGATTTTCTCAACACCAGGTTGAGCTTCTTCTACTGTCACAAGTAGTATTCTTATTTGTTCTGTTTTCTACGTCTACAGACATCTCCGCGGAATTGAGTCCTGTGCACTTGGAGGCCTCCCCTTCTTCTTATTATGGGGGTCAAGCGTGGGTTCAATATCCTTCTAAGGTATTTCCACGGAGGCTCAAGCCTACCAGCGACAGGTCTCCGCTACACTCCGGTAGAAGTTGGCCTTCTCTCTGAATTTGGATCATAAATTAACAAGAACGACAAAAATAGATATATAAGATTTAATGTGAAAAAACCTTACGAAGGAGGGAAAAAAATCATGGAAGGCAAACCACTAATTTGTTTAAGTTTACATTTACAGCAGATTGACTTATATCTCTACTATTCTTAATTTGCAGTTGGTGGCAGCGGTCCGTTTTTCTCCCCTTATGTGCGCGTCCCGAGCGAATCCCTCGCGATATTCCTTCCTCCCCGGAAGAAAAAAAGGAAGAAAGAAATCTGCATGGGTAGGATTTCAAAGAGAATAAATATAGTCGAATCATTTTCCAAAAAATTCCTTTACTAATCTACACTTACCAAATATTAGCACACGGATTATCTAAAAACAATATCATTCATCGTTATTACAAAAGATTTGATTTGATTTACAGCCGCCGAAAGTTACATTTTACGGCAACTGCTTCAACAGGAGGATTCTAGAACGAGAGAGAAGCCTTTATAAAAGGGGAGAAACTAGCGCTCAGATGTCCGATTTCTGTTCATTCCATCGGACGCCTCTTGCAACATTTTTTTCTACGTTTGCAATATTTTCTGTCAACGCGTGAAACATTTTTTTGAACGCTTGCAACATCCGTTTACTATAGCGAATTTTACTATTTGTCGAAGGAAAATGTTGCACGCATTGTAACAAAATGTTGCACGTGAAGGAAAAAAATGTTGCAATACGTTCGAAAAAAATGTTGCAGTGCTACGTACAACATTTGGTTTTAATTCATACCGGAGAAGAAACCATAAAAACTTTAGTAATCAGGAGAAATAGATGTTTGATCTTGTAGCATAATTTTCTTTTATTGCTTGACCTTTATGTTTCGTTACTAATTTTATTTTTCGTAGCAACGCACGGGCATTGATCTAGTAGAAAAAAAAAATCTGAGTTGCAGCGAATGAACCTTTCAAGAGCAGCGTTTCTTTAGTCGACGGAGTGAGTATCAAGGGAACTTGTGGGCCGGAGAAGTCACTACTCAAGCCCAATAAGGTGTGGTTTAGATGGGCCTTCGATGTGAGGTGATCTTGGCCCATTGAAGTCCCAAAAACCCTAACACCTCCTCTCCCTCTCCTTTATATTGCCGCCGCCGCCGCTGCCGCTTCAATCCCTCGTCGTCACGACGGCAACACAAGGTGATTCTCTTCTCGCAGCTTCTCCTCCTCCCCAACTGCTGGTGATCTCTCCAACTGCTTTTCTCCGTTGGTGCGTTTATTATTGTTATTGATGAAGCATGCATGCACATATCGAAGGCTTTTTAGGCGTCATCGTCGAAAGGCCTATTGAGCTCAAATCTTGTGCGAAATCATACTATGGTCGTCTCCACATGGAATATGATCTCTACCGTGGAGGTCATGTTGGGACGATGAACACACTCAAACAGCACTCCAGTGTGTGTGTGTGTGTTTTCCTTCCTTTGCGATCTATTTATTTATGTGTCTCAACTCTCAAGGCCATGCCAGCCTTTTCTTCAGATGTAGTGTTTGCCAGATCTTGGAGTTATAATAAATTCAAGACATTCATTATGATGATATATGTGCGTGTCTCTTGTGCAGAGGGAGCAATGGCCAAGAACCCCAAGGTCTTCTTCGACATCCTGATCGGCAAGGCCTGAAATTCAGACGTCAGGAGCGCTGCTGCTTGCCAATTCGAATCCTCTGATCGGCAGACGAATGAGCACCGAAAGATTATGAACTGAATAAGAATGACAGCTCGCGTGCTTGCTTATGAACAGAATTTGTGATGCAAAATATATATATACTATGGTACAGAAGAAAAGCATAATAAAGCAATTACAGTGGCATACTTGTACATTCCTTTCGAGGGAAAACAAAACGTAAGAATACTTGTTATACATGTTCGCAATGCAAAATATAGATATTAGCCACATATATACATGTAGCAGCTTGGACATAATGGATTGGCTTGTGTAAAAAAGAAACACGTACGGTACGGTTGTCCTCTTGGCTAGTTAAGCGACTCCTCACTCTCCCAGAGTCCCAATGCAAATGCATGCAGTGGCGTCGAAGCTGTCGGAGAGGCCGGTGCCGGTCTTGAAGGTGACCTTCTCCGGCGAGGCCTCTGGCACGTAGACCTCGACGACGCTGAGCCAGAGCAGGAGCTCCTTGGTCTTGACGCTGGTGATCTTCTTGAGCTGTTGCCCTTCTCGGCGAACGCCGTGATCACCTCCGTCGCGTATGACACGGTCTGCTTGATCTTCTTGAAGGTGTGCTCGATCTTCTTCCTCCTCTGCACCAGCCACATGAACCCCGTCAAGCGGTTGTACCCGAACTCGTCGATGTCCTCGAGTGGCAGGAGGCCCTTGGGGAGGCCGAGCTCCTCCAGCAGCTTAATGGATTCCTTCCTGCAGGCGGCATCGCCATGGAAGACCTCGGCTTCGCCCACCGCGACGAGAAGTGGTATTTAGCTAAAATGGTGGTATTAAAGTGAGCTAGGACAATTCAGTGGTATTTAGCTAAAATGGTGCTTTTTCAGTGCTACAAAACCAAATTTTCCACTAATTAATTAATTGAGACGAGAAATGCAACGGCACAGCCTCCATTTTCCAAGTCTCCATTTATGAGATTCCTAGGAGGCACGTTTTGCAAATGTGAAGATTAAAAACTATGCTACTACTCCCTCATATCACAAATAGTTGCCGTTTTAGATATAGATCCTATCAAACTTTTGAAACTTTAATTGTCGATATCTTTTTAAATGTTTAAATTGGATACACAAAAATCATATTCGCAGATTTGTCTCGAAAAGTACTTTCATAACATTATAATTTTATTGGGTTTTATAAATATATTATAATATAAACTAGTGGTTAAATATGTGTTTTGGAGGCCACGCCGATGTCCAAACAACTAACAACAACTTAAAGTACTGTGAACTCTGACTGGTCATCTACGTTGATTGGTGTTTGGTCTGAACTCATGACTGAATATAACCAATGGATGGATCATGTGTGGAATATGGGCATGGCAAAGTTCGTGTTCTACTACTATTTCCTAGTTGACTGTCCAATGTACTGATGCAGACTTCATGCGGGGTTGATTAGTTGATTTACATTGCTGTAATTTTGAGCAACCAGAGATTCTCTGCTACCAAAATTGGTATAAGGTAAGTAGATGCTTTTCATCACAATCTAGCTATACAAACATGCACGACTCAATTGTTCTGCTCACGCTTTACGGTTGTTTAGTTGTGTATTCAAGTGGTTGTATGATTCTACCCTGTCCTATGACACTGTCCTTAGGTGTTATCGACATTTATTTCATTGTGTATACTGTGTGCTACCGAGGGAATCAAATCTTAAGGGAACTAGCTGTAACAGCCCAAAAATTTTAAAACAGTAAAAGTGTGTGATTTAAATTTGGATGTGAATATTTCTGGATTTTGTTGATGTTGTTTGTTCCATTTGGATTTTCTTGGATTTTGTATTATGAGAAAAAGCAAATAAAAGAGAAGAGAGGAATGAAAAAAAAGAAAAAGGCAAAAAGATAAAAGTAAAAATTTGAAAAATATAACATGAGACCGTGATCATTTAAGTAAACCATTTTAGACAGCAATTGAAATTTTATACATTGAAAAATGAAGAGGTAAATAAAAAGAGTAACTTTGAATTAGAAACAATGCATTGTCAGAATTAATAAAATATTTTGAAATCTCAAATGGTGTTGTAAAATTATCATGAAAATCTAAATTCAATATATACCTCTGGCAAAAATATTATAAATTAATAATTTCATTTAAGACTTTTAAAAATTTTAAAACAGAAACTCTGAAAATCTGGAAACTACAATGTCAGAATTTCTGTAAAACAATGGAGCAATATTTTGACCTGAAAATTTTACAGTAGCATTATTAGCTCAAATCCAATTGATATAAAAAGTATCAAAATCAAAAACAAAGTTTATGAACAGTCACTGTTGTATGAATATTATTAATTTTTCAGTAACTCATTTTAACCCCAAACTTTTACCAGACGTGAAGCCCTTCCCAAAGACTCTGGTTAAAAAGTTTTAGAAATTTTTACCGTGAGTTGATAGGCCAATAAAATCCAGTGTTGGAGTCAATCAGGCCGGAATTCATTTCTTGCCACCTCATCTCACTGACTAGTGGGCCCGGCTTCGGGAGAACACCGTTCCTGGCGCGCGACGGGAAAAGACTCTCAACCACTGACCAGTGGGTCCTGGCCCCACTCGTCAGCTCCATCTTCCTTCTGTTCTTCCGACCGAGCTGTACTCTCCGAATTCGTGCGCCTGACTGAGCTCCATTGAACCTAACCGAATGGTCGCATCCTCAGCGCCAGTGTCGCCCAGCCTCAGCCACATCTAGCCTCGTTCTTCCCGTGCCATGCCGTCTCATTTACAGCCCGGGTTCACTTCTCCCTGATCAGTCTCCTCACTCCAGCCCCAATCCACCGCGTGTCTGCCTAGGCATTCCTTTCTCATTCATTTCGCTGCCACGGCAAACTTCGGGCAATGCGGGGCAAGCGCCAAGTCCAACCCCTCTACCAAAACTCTGCCGCGGCAATCCTTTCTCATTCATTTCGCTGCCATGTCTGTCCTTCCTCGCACCATCTCATAACCAAGAACAGAACCGAGCCGCGGCTTATCTCGCCGAGTGATCATCAGCCACCACTGGGGGCGAAGTAGAAGGCCCGGGTCCCCCAAACCATGGGGACCCACCCTGTACATGTACTAGTTAGTAGTACCTACCTTACCTGGGAAACATCAAACGAAGCGTCGGCGCGTGAGACCTCCTGGCTCCTGAGTCCTGGCGCGTGACGCCTCATGAGTCGGCAGTCGCGCGGACTCATCAGTGCCTCGAGGCCAAGAGCCCTACTCCAGAGACCGGTTCCTTTGGCTTTCATCTCATCATCTGTTGCAGGCCAAGGCGCCCCAAGGACGGGCGACGCGCCGACGCCGCGACGCGAGGCGATCAGGCATCAGGCGGGATGAGACGACGAGACGAGTGTCCACGACTCCATGGCGCGCCCTGCGCCCCTGCCGGTTGCTGCCCTCGCAAGTCGTGAGTCGTGACGCAGCCGCCACGGCCCAGTGCCCACGCCGACGCACCGTGTCTCGACGTTTCATCCGTGAGCCGTTAGGTATTGTCATATTGATTTTGCCAATTACCCTAACCAACGTGATTACATGTATTATGTTTAACATATTAATTAGATGGATCGGTAATTTCATATTTCATATTTGGTTTATGAATTGGCAGTAGGCCACTTGTAATCGTTTGATTGGACCGTGTTGATGCATATATGATATTGGGATTTGAGAGTTCTACATAATCGGTAATAATTTTTTTGAGTTGATCTAGTACCTTTGTAGCTTTGCGATAGCTTTCAAATAATAATAGTTTATTTTTAATTTTCAACATATAGTCATGTCGTCTAGAAGGTATCCATCCGGCAGTGAGAAAAGGAAGAGGAAGAAACGAGCAGATGAGTTTATAGAATCACAGAGAGGAGCCATGGACAAATTCTTTACCAGTAATTCGAGAACTTTAAGAAATGCAGATGAGTTGGCTATAGTTCCTGTGGTGGAACAACCTAATATTAATCCAGAAGATCAGGGCCCTACACCGGAAGGAAATGTTGACATGAACATGGATGGTAACAATGTGAGTGATCATGAGCCAATATTTAATTCATCTCCTACAGATAATGCTAGTGTTGATGAACAATCGGTTTTTACTGAGGATATCTATGATCCAAGAAATTGGGATAATCTTGATAACAAGTCAAGGGACATATTAGTGGAGAAGAGAAGAAAATATTGTATTTCCTTTGAATGGCAATGGGAGACATTTTTCATATACTCATTACTCTAGAAAGATGAGCAATGGAGAAGTTCGTGATAGAAAATGGTTGGTTTATTCAAAACATGTTGATAGAGTGTTTTGCTTTTGTTGTAAGATTTTTAATTCAGAAAAATGCAAGAGTTCATTGGGGCACGATGGGTTTAGAGATTGGAGGCATATCAATGAGAGGCTGAAAGAACATGAGGCTAGTATGGAGCATATTACCAACATGAACTCTTGGAATGAACTGAGAGCTAGACTCAGTAAGCATGAAACAATTGACAAAGAATTTCAGCACCAAATCACAAAGGAGAAAGAGCGTATTAGGCAAGTCTTATTAAGAATAATTGCTGTTGTGAAATTTCTTGGTAAGCACAATTTGGCTTTTAGAGGATCAAGTGAGCAACTTTACAATGATCGAAATGGTAATTTCCTAACTTGTGTTGAGATGATTGCTAAATTTGATTTAGTAATGCAAGATCACCTTAGACGCATTCAAAATAATGAGATTCATTATCATTATCTTAGTCATAAAATTCAGAATGAGTTGGTTTCTCTTTTTGCTTCTGACATTACCAAATTTATCATAAAGATTGTTAAAGAGGCCAAATATTTTTCTATTATCCTTGATTGTACCCCAGATGTGAGTCATCAAGAACAAATGAGTTTGTTGGTTCGATGTGTTAATATGTCTAGTGGCAAAATTGAGGAGTATTTTCTGGGTTTCATTAAGGTAGATGACACATCTGGTGAGGGGCTTTTCAATTCATTGCTTGATTCCATTAAGTCCTTTGGTCTAAATATTGAAGATGTTAGGGGTCAAGGTTATGACAATGGATCTAACATGAAAGGAAAGAACAAGGGGGTGCAAAGACGATTGCCTGATATAAATCCAAGAGCTTTGTATATGCCATGTGCTTGTCATAGTCTTAATCTTACTCTTTGTGATATGGCTAAATCTTGTGGCAAAGCTATTTCATTTTTTGGAATTGTGCAATGGATATATGTATTGTTTTCTAGTTCTACCAAAAGATGGGATGTTTTGCGTGGCCATGTTGAAAGCTTAACTGTGTAGTCATGGAGCAATACTCGTTGGGAGAGTCGGATCAAAAGTGTCAAAGCAATTAGATTTCAAGCTCCTAAGATAAGGTCAGCTTTGCTTCAGTTAAGTAAAGATAAGGATACTGAACCCAAGGATAGGAGTGATGGAAAAAATTTATTTGAAGTGCTTGGTACCTTTGAGTTTATACTTGGCATGGTTATTTGGTATGACATTTTATTTACTGTAAACAATGTGAGCAAGAAGTTGCACTCACCATCCATGTGCATTGACGCTACCTTAAAGAACATAGAAGATACAATCAGTTTCTTTGAAAACTATAGAAATGAAGGGTTTGCTTCTAGTTTGATTATTGCTAAAGAGATTGCATCAGAACTGGATGTGGAGCCATCATTTCCAGTAAAGCGTCGTGCTTTTAGAAAGAAACAATATGATGAAACTGATTGTGAGGAAGCAAATCTCAAAGCTGAGAAGGCTTTTGAAGTTAATTACTTTTTGGTTATGGTAGATATTGCAATTAGTTCATTAAAAAGTAGATTTGAAGAACTCCAATCATTCAAAAGTATATTGGGTTTTTGATGAGCTCGACGACCTTGAAGTCTTTGGATACTATTGAACTAAGAGACTATTGCACCAAATTTGCAAACATTTTCTCTTTTGATGGCTCATCTGATGTTGATTTAAATGATCTAATTTCAGAGCTTAGTATTATTCAGTTGACTTTATTAGATAAACCAATGTTTGCCATGGAGATTTTTGAGTATGTCAGAGAAGTGGATTATTATCCTAATATTTCTATTGCTTATCGGATCTTATTTACTGTACCTGTCACTGTGGCATCAGCTGAAAGAAGTTTTTCAAAGTTGAAGTTGTTGAAGAATTATTTGAGGTCCAAAATGTCTCAAGAAAGGCAAAATGGTTTGGCTATTTTATGCATCGAGAAGATATTATTGGATGAGATTGATATTGACACCATCATCAATGACTTTGCATCTAGATATGTTAGAAGAAACTTCGAAGGTAATACTGTAATATGTACTTCTTGCTTTACTTGTTGCTTGATATGAATATTTTTTTTGGATGCACCTTGAGTGTTTATTGGTAACACTTATTATTATTATTATTATTTAGAAGGGCCCCCCATTTTAAATCTCGTTTCGGGCCCCTGAAATCTCAGGACCACCACTGGTGATCATCTGAGGCCGAGTCCACCCATTCCACCGCTATAAAGAGGGCGCACTGTGATCACTTGAGCCGCACTCACCTTCTCCTCACCTCTCCCCTTTCTCCTCTAGCCAGCACGCACGGAGCTCACTCCCATTTCCGCCATGGCCGACAGCTCCAGAGCTCAGCCTAAACACAAAATTCAGCCGAATCGATTACCCAAACTCAAATTAACTTGAGTGGTAGCATCTAGAGCTTCTAGTGATCAAACACCCTCAAAAAGATTTGGTCTTCTTCATACAAAATCTTGCCGCCATCGTAGCCCCTTCTTCCCCATAGCCGGCCACCGATGGCGGGACTCCTTGGTCATCCTCCGCTCAAGTGAGATACCAAAATGGACTCCTTGTGACCCCTAGAAGCTAAAACCGTTACCCATTTGAGCTCCCTTATCGTGGTTCTTCCTCCTGGTCGAGCGCCATTTGCGTCGCCGCCCCTCCTCGGCTGCAGCTCACCTGAGACTTCTTCCGGCCAAATCGGTACCTCCCCTGGGTGCGCACGGGTCTGCTAGTGCTCATCATGCCACTGCTCCGCCGTCTCCGGCGCCGAATCGCCGCCGGCGACACCCCCTGAGAGTTGCTCTGCTTCGGTTCTACAGGGAGAGAGAAAATAAGGCTCAAGTATTTTTGCATGCTACCTCTTCGCAAAGGGCTTCACAGTCCAGTGGCTAGTCGCTTGCCCCCGAACCGACAGGTCTTGAGTTCGATTCCGGTGAATGCTCTTTTCTTTTCTTTTGCCCCATTTTTATCCTTTTGCTTTATCTTTTGCTAGGAGGGTCCAAATAAAGTGAACTCAATTTCTAAATTTGTATTACGCCATGTAGATTTAGAATATGCGATAAAACCTTATGTGTTTCCTGGAAGATCAAACCATTTGAATCAAATTTGTATTCAAAACCATTTATATGCTATAAGGCAACTAAAGAAACCATATCTCCTAAAATCATGAAATTATTCCCATATGTTCCTAACTCGCAGCTGCCATGGAGTCATCTCATCGCCACTAACTTGCAGCTGCCATGGAGTCATCTGATCTGTATGAAATCAATCAAAGGTAAAGCGCTATTCATTCATAAACCATCATAATCATTTAAGCCTTTTCGGTAGCTCGTCTAAATCGGAATTTTGTAAAGAATAGCCTAGAAATGATCTCTAAGATATAGTCTGCATGAATCTAGAAAAGTATTCTTATTTCATTTTGCTTTGAATCTGAATTTTAATAGAGCAAAACCCATACGTAATAAAGTTGCAAGAAACGTATATTATGAATAGTAAAGTTTAAGAAACTTGTAACCAATGTATACTTCTATTAATCCAAACAATTTTTGCATCTTTAATTCGTAAAATGAGATTAATAAATTCATAAAAGAGCAATCCATGTTTCTTGTGAAGAGTTTTATTTGTTCTTGCTATCTATTTTCTTTTTGTCCTTATTAAAGTTTATTATTTGCTATATTTCCATTGATCGACGTGTAGAACCCGACATCTCTAACTTTGTCATCGCCATCGTCAGCCGCAATCCTCGTCTTCATCGTATCACACAGCGGTATCACACAAAACTTTGATCCAATGCATATGTTGTAGTGTATAAGAAGCGGTATCAAAGATTAATATTAGCTGCGACGTAGTTACATCTGCAGAGCCAGTTCAATAAGATATCGCCGGCTGCTATTGACTTCAAACCCATACGTCTGCAGAGCCAATTCAATAAGATATCGCCGGCTGCTATTGACTTTGAACCATTCTTTTGCTTGGTGCAGCACACAAGACATTCTATATAGTTCAAGAAAACAAAAACACATGTCACAGTAAAAGAGAGTTTCAGATCACATATCATAGAATTTCTTTCAGCAAGCTAGCCAGCTCTTGGTGATCCAAGATTTCATATATATACTAGATGCGGACATATCATAGAAATGGCTACCTGCAGCAGACTATACCTTTGGGCTTTTACTGTGGACGGCAAACTCTGTACGTAGACCCAAGAGTCAAGAGTTGTACCTTTTCTTGATCCGTCAAGTACGTGTAATAAAGAAAAACTCACACTAGTTGCATATATTTTGAAAAAAAAGTTATTAATGGATAAATAATAGGGGTATATAGCTATATGATCTATGCAAGATGAAAAGTTGCTACGTTTCTAAGAACCCCCCTCCCCCACAACTTATTATTCTTAATAATTTTTTTCCATCAAAGTTTTTACTTCAATTACATCCCTTAAGTTGAATTTTTCTTCAAACTTCTGTTGTCATTTCTAATGTTTACAATGTCTTAAAAATCTAAAAAGTCTACAAAATACATTAATATATCCTCAAACATATAAGTTATATCATTTGATACTATAAACTTTAAAAAAAAATCTAGCCGCGCAAATGTGCGGGTCATCCTGCTAGTTTTATAAAAATAATAGAAGCATCGTCAAATATTTAAAAAAAGTAAAAGCTTGATCAAAATTTAAAAATTTATGGTAGCATCTTTAGTAGTCTAGGATCATACAAAAAAAAACTTTCTAAAATAATTGAACTTCATTTATTTTGTTTAAAAAAATAAAAAACAGAAGGAACATAAATAAGATAGTAATAGTGTCAGAATTTTTAAAACTTCCTCAGCTTTGATCATCATTTAAAATTTTTATGGGAATGTAAGTTATGTGTCACGTACACTACCATTCACAATAATTTTCAAAATTTTCTAACCTCGTTTCGACCATTTTTATGGGAATGTAAGTCGAAGATGGCCGTGTTTTGCTACACAAAAAACAAGTGACAGTAAATGTTTCAATTGAACAAAGAGAAAAAAAACTCTTAAGGAGACCAATAAGTTATAGGAGAAATATAGTGTCAAAGGTCAAATATCGTGTACATGGAATAGATTGATCTTTTGCATGCATGACTTTAAGCGTCACACATTAAGACCTGTAATGACTTTTTTAATCTGCATTGACCAGAAAGGTAGCATAAATAGAGTTTCAGAGACATCAAACTCCACATCTCACTTCTCATTCTCTAGTCTCGCCCACACCAGGAGAGAGTCCCCAGATGGAGATTTTCCTTTCTGCAGTCCTGGGTGAACTCACCACAAGATCCGTGAGTTTCTTGATCGATAGATACACCAAGCCGCCCGCGCTGGCTGTGCAGGATAGCCTAGAAAGGATTCTACTCCGGTTGCAGGTCATCATCGATGAGGCTGCGGGACGGCACATCACTAACAAAGGGATGCTCCAACAGCTGAACATGCTGAGAAGAGAGATGTACCGGGGTTGCTACGTGCTCGACACCTTCAGATACCAAGCTCGCGGAGAAGAGGAGGCTAAAGACCAAGTTGTGAGTCACTCTTCGGCTCTGTCTAAATTCCATTCTGCAACACGTCATTGTTTCTCTGTTAGCAGAACATGTATTTCGAAAGAATTGCAAGAGGTGCTCGATAGTTTGAACACCATGCTTCTTGATGTGAATGAGCTAGTTGTGTTCTTGAAAAGCTATCCTCGCTTGTACCGCCAACCTTATAGCATGCATCTCTTGTTGGACAAGTGCATGTTTAACCGCCAAATGGAAATGGAACTAGTCATCAACTTCCTGCTGCACGCAGAACCCCCTAGTGTTGTCAATCCTGAAGTCCTACCTATTGTTGGTCCAGGGAGAGTAGGGAAGACCACCCTTGTCGTTCATGTCTGCAATGATGTAAGAGTCCGTAATTATTTTTCACATATTGTCTTCTTGAGCGACAATGATTTTAGAGATGGAATGCTAGAGATGAAATATCAAAATTGTTCCTTGAACGAAGACGGGAGATTGCTAGTTGTTGTTGAGATGGTTGGGGATCTCAATGAAGGTGCATGGAAAAGATTGTGTTATGCTTCTAAACAGTGCACTACAAGTGGTAGTAAAATCATAATCACAAGCCGGTCAGACAAGATCATGAAGTTTGGTACAACACAGGCTCTAACACTTAAATATTTGTCTCATGAAGCCATTTGGTATTTCTTCAAGGTGATTACGTTCGGAAGCACAGATCCTGAGACGCACCCAAAATTTGCATATTTGGCCATGGAGATAGCCCGGGTTGCGCTGAATGGAAGTCTCATTGGTGCAAACTTTACTGCTTGCTTGTTGAGAGAAAACTTTAACATCCACTATTGGTGCAAGGTCATGTCATTTTTGAGAGGCCTCGTACAGAAACATCTCTCTAAATGTGGTGAACATCCATGGGATCTTTTAAACGACAATAAACCCACATGTCTTCCAAGAATGGGTAGAGCTACTGAAGATTTGTTGGTTTATGATCAGTATCAAACATGCTCATCTCAAGAGGATGTTCCCAAGATAACAATGAAAGATGTGATGTATGGAAGCGTTAAGCCCCATGGAAAATTCGAAGTCCTCGCATGGAAGTCTCAGATACCGCCCTACCATAACTATATCTGTACTTGTGAGATTCGTGAGCAACAGAGTAGTACAGTCATTAAGAGGAAGCGCTCTGTGAATAGCAGAATTGCACTTGGTTAATTTTGTCGCTATATTGGATCATATGTTAGATCACAAGTTTTTCTTTCTTTGAGAGGGTGTTAGATCATATTGGAACAACTGTACTACTATTTTCTCATATTTACACTCCATGTGTTGACTAGCAGAATAATGCATGACGTTGAGACAAATTTGCATGAGCTATATTCCTGATAAGTGCTCGTCAATGGCTTTGTTTTCGCTTTTTTTTTGGCAGTTCAACCGTGCAAATCATTTAGCCAACACTCGGTTAAGTACCAGAAGGCAAAAAGGCTTAAATATGACATGGTCGTGTGTTCTTCAATTCTGAATTTATCACACAATCTTAGCTATAAAGGAGTGGCTCCCAAATGGAGATGCTTCTTATACAATGATGATGTACATTCTACATATAACAACATGCATCAAGTTGTAATACGGCATGTTTATAAAACTAACTCTGGTTAATTAACTCAAATTCTTCCTCTTATTACAGCGCTTGTTGCTCGTAAGCATAAAATTTGATTCACGAATCTCACAGCAGGTTATGTAACTGTAATAGTGTGGTATGTGAGATTTCCATACGACAACCTCAAATTTCACCTGTGGTTTCTTCCATAGTTATTTTGGGGACCTCATGAGCAAAGCCTACTCAATTGTGGCAGTCAAGTACGCAATATTGAGCAATTTTGGTCCTTCTCCGAACATAACAATGTTTACTTTCCACCCTAGTATCACTTCTGAGGTCCCTTTGACAGCTGGCTGAATAGAAAACTAGCACTCGGGGAGAAAGTAAGAGCTGCGTAGGCTACACGGCAAATTCCGCAGATTATTGTTCTAACCATTCATTTACTATATTTCCATACACTAAAGTCTTACAAATACATACATGTACTCACCATTGCTCAATCTAAATAATATAGACAGCGGTATGGAAGAGTGCCCCAACGACTTGTACTTTACTCCGGGGGGTCCGAAGACTATGTTGATGGATGAACTTGGGCTGTTCCAAGTCGGTTGCCTATGTGTTAATGGATGGGAATACCGCTGTCCTCCTTTTGATTTATGTTTATATTCCACTACACTTTACTTTGGTATGTAATATTTGGCCGGTCGACCATGTACTTATAATAACAATTAGTTGAAATAGTTCTAGTTTATGCTTATGCTAAGCCAACTACTTTAACATGTATGTATGTGATATGATTCATCTCGAATACAGGATATGTGGGTGCTAGACATTGATCTTGGGAACTAGCACTAGACATATATCTGGGTACCTGGAATTGCTTTCAACCATCTAATGCATAAACTAGAGCAGTCGTCGTTATTTGGCTATTGCTCACGCTCCCCTCGGTGAGTGTGGGCGATACCAAGGTTCTGAGACGGACGGCAAGTACTATGCTTAGATGAGTTGGTTTCAATCCTAGTATGGTTGTTCAGAATGGAATCGAAATTGTCTTGGTTTTGTAAGTGTGTACAATGCAACTAAGTAGCTCATATTTGTTTCAGTGAGGGCCATCTAATTAATACTCCGTGCACGGGACTTTTGGGTGATAGTGAGAATACACTTTAGTGGGGTATGGGTGTCACCTCTAAGTCCAACGCACAAGCAAGGATCGATTCTCATTTTCGAGTGCCCACACAAATACTACTTCTACAGTTCATCATCAATTCAACATATCCATAACCAATTACTGCCTCAGTAGGTCATTACCAAACCACCTTTTCAACAACAACTGATTTATGGTTTTCTTAAATAATATTTTTCACATGCATTGGTGATATCATGTATCAGCAAATATATTTGATTGAAAATATTTAAATATGATCTAGAGATTGCTTGCCTGAATTTTGGGTGAATATAGGCGTCCTCACATGTAACGGCTCCTGTCATGATCTTTCGGCCATACATCAAAGGAAGTGTAAAGAATAGTGACAAAAAGAGTTGGTCATATCTTGTAAGTAAAGTTGTATACCACTACAGAGTGTAAATTTTTTTAAAAAGCCTCACCCACGGTCAAGGGTGGCTTTGGTGCTTTGACACTAGTTAGAATTTTTTAAAAAATGTTTAAATTAAAAAATGGTGGGAAGTATTTGGATGTTATACTAGGATGATAGGAAATGGATCATTAATCACAATCGAGGATGATTGTGAGTTAATTTTATTATTGTTATATACTTGTTAATTATTTACTTACATGTTAACTATTCTTTACAAATTTGTTTGCAACCTATTATTGTTATTGTCGAATAAATTTCTCTTTATGCAAAAGAACCTGACAGGATAGCTATTCTTCTACATAGTCTTATTCTATGTTTGTATGCATAGAGTATATCCTTTGACAAGCCATGCATATTACTATATATCTGTGACTATAAGTGTTGCAAAGTACGGGAGTATTCACCCTTAGGCCATGTTTGGATGAGTGGTAATTTCTTAGAAGGTTTTGAGATTTAGTTCAAATTTGAACTAGATTCTAAAGCATTCCAATGAAATACCCCTAATCCAAACACCCCCTTACTTGTAGATATTTAGTGGGTGAAGAAATCAAAGTCCCTGATGATTCCTACTTTACCGTATTTTACAGGGATCACAGTGACGAGCTTTTTTAGGACTTAATCCTTATCAGTTGCTTGTAGAATATTATGGGCTTAAGGCATACTGTCGGATTCTTGTTGTTTGTTCGTTGCACTCTGTTTCGCCTTTGAGGCCACTATGTAAGAACAATATACCATTGATTTATGTAATTGTGCTATTATGTATGGATATGGTGACTATGTTGTGACTGTACATACTAGCCACAAATTATGTGACTAGTACAGAATGCATATGAGACCCTCAGGTATTCCAAATCAAAATGGGGAGTCTCGATAATAAGTGGGGGTATAGGGCACATTGTACACACACTAGAAAATATTAATAGAAAGGAGAGAGATGAGGATCTACATCTTATATCTTATTCTGATCTCATGTTTATACGATATTGATTGATCAACAACAACCTTGATACATAACATGTTATCAGCTTTATGCTTCAAAGATTGTTGTTTGATCTTTCTTGGTAAATTCAGTTGCCAAATTTATTTGGCCTCTCTCTAATTTACCGTTCTCCTAATCTGAGTGATTTCTCACCTTAGGTGAGATTAGCATCGACCAAAACCTGTCCATCATTTCGCACATTTGCACGATCGGTGATGTTTCAAGCCTTTGCATGCATCAGGTTCTTCAAACATCGATTCACACCTTCACGTGATAAGCATGGCCACCTAAAAGAATTAGACATCGGACAGCATCGTGACGCTGCCAGTCTCGCTAGGGCGAGACGCTGAATCTCAACATCGTCCATCGGCTGAGCGGGCTGAGCCCGGGATGTCGTCGCTATTGCCGCCGTGTGTGGGACGCGGTCAGAGCGCCGTGCGCGCGTCCCACCGGAACCACTGCCGTCGCCATGCCATAAGCAAAGGTCGGCTGGATCACCGCCGTCGGTTTCCTCACCACGTGCGGACCTAGACATCGCCTCCGTGTTCCAGCAAGGCTGTGGTCGAATTCTACAGCTGCACGGCAAACTCTGCACATAAACAGACGTTGATGATTGGATTACGTTTTGCTACTCAGTCAAAGATATCTAATAAAGAAAGAAAGAAAAACTCAGACAGTAACAGTGACCAGCAGGTACAGGAGATTGGAAGCCCAAATGTCAGAGAACATGTGCTTGGAATGGATTGATTTTTCGGCCCTCACTGCAAAGAGAAAGGCATTTTCTATGCTACTTGATCTCTGAGTTTTGACCATGAGGCTTGACTTTCCTAACCAGCAATGACCAGAAGCAGAGCATAAATTGGGTTTCAGAGACATCACATTCCTCGACTCACTATTCATTCTCTTATCCACCCGTTGCACAATCGTTGAGGACAGAGGCCCGCAAATGGAGATATTCCTTTCTGCGGCCTTGGGTGAACTCGCCAATAGATCCATCAGTTTCTTCATCAATAAATACTCCAAGCAGCCGGCGCTGGCCGTGGAGGATAGCCTACAAAGGATTCTACTCCGGGCGCAGGTCATCGTCGAGGAGGCGGTGGGGCGTCACATCACAAACTAAGGGATTCTGCAGCAGCTGAGCATGCTGGGAGATGCGATGTACCGAGGCTACTACGTACTTGACACCTTCAGATACCCTACTCACCAAGAAGGGGAGACTAAAGATCAGGCGGTGAGTCGCTTTTCAGATATGTCCAGATTCAACTATGCAAAATGTCTCTGTCTCTCCGGTAGCAGCACACAAAATTTAGAAGAACTGCAAGAGGCACTCGACAGTTTAAACACCATGCTTCTTGATGTGAATGAGTTATTCGTGTTCTTGAGTAGCTACCATCGGTTGTGCCGCCAGCCTTATAGCATGCATCTCTTGTTGAACAAGTGCATGTTTGGCCGCCAAATGGAAATGCAACTGGTCATCAACTTCTTGCTGCTTGCTGGACCCCCTAGTGTTGGCAATCGTGATGTCCTACCTATTGTTGGTCCAGGCAGAGTAGGGAAGAGCACCCTTGTAGCTCATGTCTGCAGTGATCTAAGAGTCCGTAATTATTTTTCACGTATTGTCTTCTTGAGCGACAATGATTTTAGAGATGGAATGCTTGGGATGAAATATCAAAATTGTTCCTTGAACAAAGACGAACGATTGCTATTTGTTGTTGAGGTAGTTGGGGATCTCAATGAAGGTGCATGGAAAAGGTTGTATTCTACTTTTAAACAGTGCACAGCAAGTGGTAGTAAAATCATAATCACAAGACGATCAGACAAGATCATGAAGTTCGGAACAACAAAGGCTCTAGCACTTAAACGTCTGTCTCATGAAGCGTTTTGGTATTTCTTCAAGGTGATTACGTTCGGAAGCACAGATCCTAAGATGCATCCAAGATTTGCATATTTGGCCAGGGAGATAGCCAGGGCGCTGATTGGAACCCTCATTGGTGCAAACATTACTGCTTGCTTGTTGAGAGAAAACTTTAACATTCACTATTGGTGCAAGTTCCTGTCATTTCATACAGAAACATCTCTCTAAAGTTGGTGAACATCCATATGATCTTCTGAACGACAATAAACCCACTTATCTTCGAAGAATGGGTAGAGCTACTGAAGATTTATTGGTTTATAATCAATATCAAACATGCTCTTCTCAAGAGGACATTCCCAAGATAAGATTCCAAGATGTGTTGTATGGAAGCGTAAAGCCTCATGGAAAATTTGATGTCCTTGCATGGAAGTCTCAGGTACCGCCCTACCAAAACTACATCTATGCTTGTGAGATTTGAAAGCTACAGGATAGTACAGTCGTTAAGAGGAAGCGCTCTTTGAATAACAAAATCATCACTATATAGGAGTTTAGGTTATATCACAAGATTTTCTTTCTTTTGGAGGGTGTTAGATCACAGTCGAACAACTCTACTACTATTTTCTTATGAACTTTTTACTATCCTTAGGAGGTATCAAAATTTACATTGAGGTTTTAGTATCTCCCAAACAAGGTAAATAATCTCTTTTCTTATATGTAAACTCCATGTGTTGACTAGCAGAATAATGCACGATGTTTGTGATAAATTTTCATGAGTTATATTAATTATAAGTGCTTGTCAATGGTTTTGTATTCGTTTTTTCTGTTCAACCGTGCAAGTCATTTAGCCAACACTCAATTTAGTCTCCTGTGCTTTGGTTGTTCTTCAGGAACACAAGCATATTGAAGAAGTACCAACTTGCATCTCGAGACAAAAAAAAATTAACCAATAGCTTGTGTCGTTCCAAATTTTTTTATTTCCACGTATCGACTTGATTATAATTTCACTGCCGCCTGGAATGCAAATTTGAGAAGCGGAGTACAACCTACTCCATGCCAGGGATTGAAAAACCACGGTAAGCTGCATGAAAACCGCGATTTTCGCGCGTACCGTTGTGGTTGTATAATGGAAACGGGCCGGTTTATTGGTGGTATTCAAATTCAAATTCAAAATTTTCAGAGAATTTAGAAAAAATTATCTAAAAATTCCTAAAATTAGTATTAATTTTTGATGACCTCTGATGTAAATTTTTTTAAAAAAAATGAATTTTAGACATGTTTTTTAGCCATTCAAAACTTGAATATAGAAAATGCAAAAAAAAAAAGCGTGAAGTCATTTGATGCCATTTTGTTCTCATATACCTGTTAATCCCAACCTCCATTTAGTGCATGTTTTCATGTTTGTTGTCAAGCTTCATTTGATGACAGTTTTTAGATTTGAAGAAAATGTTGTTTATGCTTCAAAGATTGTTGCTTGATCTTTCTTGGTAAATCCAGTTGCCGAATTTATTTGGCCTCTCTCTAATTTACTATTCTCCTAATCTGGTCATGTCTCACCTCGGGTGAGATTAGCATCGACCAAAACCCGTCCATCGTTTCGCGCATTTGCACGATCGGTGTTGTTTCAAGCCTTTGCATGCATCAGGTTCTTCAAACGTCGATTCACACCTTCACGTGATCAACATTCGTGTCGCGCCTTGGCATGCATGGCCACCGTGACACCGCCAAATCAATGCACCAGCCGTCGGATCACACGGTAGCATGGCCAATGTTGTGTCGTGCATTGTGCATAGTTGCCAGCTGGCTAACAGGACATGTCGTGTGCCTTGACGTGGCGAGGACACCAAATTAAACACCATCGTGTTGCTCGCCGAAGGCGTTTCCATCTCGCCATGAGAGCAGACAGGAATGATGCTACGTCGATCGTGAGCATGGGATGTTGCTGACGGTCTCGCTAGGGCCAGACGCTGATTCTCACCATCGTCCATCCGCGCAGAGCCGGCTGCGCCCGGGATGTCGTCGCTATTGCCGCCGTGTGTGGGACCGGAACCACTGCCGTTCCATCCGGTGCAATACAAATCCAAGAAACGCAATAATTAGTTTATAAGCTTGCAACAAAAGCAACGTATCCTGTGCACACAAGCTTCTCGTGTACACACCGTGCACACCAACTAACGAAAGTCATGAAAAATTCTGAAAAAAATTGTAAATGTACTTCATAGATTACTCTATCTATGTATAAAATTGTAGGTTCAAATTTATTATATATTGAGAGTTACAAAAAAGAGAAAATTCTGACAAGTTTAAATAGTTTAAACTCTCGATATATAATTAATTCGATCTTGAAACTTCATACATAGGTAGAGTAATCTATGAAGTACATCTACAATTTTTTCAGAATTTTTCATGACTTTTGTTAGTTGGTGTGCACGGAGTGTGCACAGGATACGTTGCCTGCAACAAAATATTTGTCATCTCACCCAGGAGGGAAAATAGAAAAGAAAAGGCCACCCACAGTTTCTTCTCTCTGGAAGTCGAAAGTTGTTGCAAACGGTTGACCGGTTGACTTCTTTATAGTCGGAAGGCAAAAGCCAATAACCCATTTGTACCAAGAGAAGCTAAAAACTGATTTGGGGTAGCATCTCACGGTTTCAATGGGTTATGGTTCTGATTTTACCACTAGTTTTAAACAAGACTATCCCCTCCTACCTAGTATAAAATCCTAAACCCCACCCCTCTTACCCTCGTTCCTGACCCACACCCCACACACCTAAAAGCTAGACTGTTAAACACCAATTTTTTTAGCCCAGCCATTCAACTCTTCAGCTCAATCGAAAGCTACTTTTCATATCAAGCAGAGCTCCTGTCTATCTTGTCGCGTCGCAAGCTCTAACTTGCCGGTGGGCGGGGGTTACTGAGAGTGGGGTAGTGTCAAATTAAGGTCTTGTTTGGGAAACCTATTTTTGGCCGGGATCTTCGTGCATGGGCTAAGATTTTAGAGAAGAAATTGCACCAAGGGAAGAAGAAAACGAGGAACCTTGTTTGTCTCTGTTTAAGTTAAAAGTCAATCTTAAATATTGGATATACTATAGTGAATGTGAAGTCTTGCTCGCTCGCTCCGTCCATTGCACACGAGGCAAATTACGAAAGAAATTAAGGCACCATCATCATCTCAATTAGAGTACCGAGTACACACACGAAACGATCGACAGGAATTTTGCAGCAGTAACTATTGGTTGCTTAATTATTCTGAGTACTCCTCATGCATGCCACCGCTCGCGAGCCCATCTCTCTAATAGTCGTCGTCACCGCCGTACGAGTCCTCCCGCTGCAGGTTCTCCTCCACACTATCCGCCACGCGCTCCTCCATCTTGTCCTCCAGGTAGCTCGCCCCGCCGGCCAGCGCCAGTCCTCCCAGCACACCCGCTGCCGCGCCCACCGCAAGCCCAGTCCCCATACCCATCTTGTTCTTCTTCTTCGGGTCAGCCGCCGTGGCACCATACGCAGGTGCAGCCGCCGCTGGAGCCGCGGTTGCGCCGTACGCTGGCTGAGGAGGCGCCGCTGCGCATGGCTGGGCGCCCCCGTAGGCTCCTCCGGAACCGTACCCACCAGCAGAGCCCGTGTAGCCGCCTGAGCCATAGGCGTAGGGGTCACGCGACGAGGCATAGGAGCCGGCGGACTGGGAGTAGGGGGCCGGGTAGGGGTTGGGGTCGTAGTAGCGCGAAGGCTCCTTGACGGTGACGCGGACGTCTAGATGGCCGTGGGGGCGGCCAGAGGGGCGCTTGAGGCGGAGGTTGCGGGAAGCGAGGCCGCCGACTCCGGCGTCATCAACGACGTCGCGGAGCGAGAGGCGGGCGGAGCCGACGAGCGGCCTGACACCGTCGGAGGCGTTGGCGTGGACGACGTCGATGTAGAGGACGGCGTCGTCGAGGCGGCTGGTGGGCGGGAGCGGGACGGTGAGCTTCTCATCCCAGACGGGGTTTTCGGCGTGGTCGACGTCGACGCGGGTGGAGCACTTGACGCCAGCGTCGACCCAGACGACGGCGTAGGGCTTGAGGTCGCCGTTGCGCCAGTTGACGTTCTTGAGGTCGCGGGCAGAGCCCACCGTCACCTGCACCTCGTAAGGCGAACCCATGAATCCTGAGTCCTGACCTGACCTTCCTTCCCTGATGCCGTGCTGTCCGGTGATTTGAGCGTTGGATGGATGGATGGATGGATCGGATCGTGGATGAAGGAAGTGGAGGCGACGTGTATAAATAAGACCAGATTTTGCCTGGGCCCATGCGGTGTTGTTTGACTGACTGCATTGCATGCGTTGCGACTTGCGCGTGTGCTCCTTCGTCTTCGTTTTGGTCCGTTTGCCTTACTCGTTAAGGAATGCCGTACGTGGCACACCAATGGCAACCCACCGTATCAACTTCATAGGCACCTAGTATTTCTCATGTCCTACGTATCTCCGTATGTATGGATCCCCTCAAATCTGTCTATTATTGTAATATTAAAGCAAACACAAAAGTCCATAAATCCTTTAAAAAATCGATCGCAGCAGCTCCATCCTTCCTTGGTCTAACATTGACCTATATATATATATACTACCAATAATAGCGCGCTACGCTGCGCCGTTTTGCAGATGATTTATTGGTATGGATATATCATCTAAAGTAGTGGGATCATAGTCTTAAACCCGTGATATAAGTTTAGATGGGCAAAGTACAGATATATGTTCGGTGTGAACAACGGAGAAATATTGTTCCGTTTATAGGCCTAAATGGTTGTATTTTCGTTTTTTTTGGCGTAATTACAATCTCCTTGTTTTCTTAAAAAAAGGGTCGCTAGGACCCGTCGGCAAATCTATGAACCGCTTTAAATCGTCGGTGAATCAGTGTTTTTGTTTTTGGGCGAAAACCGTAGAGAGATATAAATGTAATTTTGTTTGTATTTTTTTTGCGTTAGGACCCGTTAGCAAACATATGGGCTGCTATAGAACTTCGACGAATTAGCGTTTTTTTAACAAAACCGCGTTTAGCCAGGATAACACACTACGCTACGTTGCGCATGACGATACAACGTGAAAAATTTGAGAAATCTAGTCGTATTTTCGGTTTTCATATTTGTTTTAAAAAAATTAGGTTGTTAGGACCTGTCGGCGAATCTATGGGCTACTATAAACCTTCGATGAATCAAGGTTTTTTTTTAGAAAACCGCAGTTACGACCCGTCGGCGAATCCATGGGTTGATATAAATTTGCGACGAATCTTTGTTTTTTTACTGTAGATGAAAAAAGTAAATCTTTTTTTCAGGATCCGTTTCGATAAAAAACACCCGGAGGCGAATCCATGAGTTGCTATAAACCTTTGACGAATTTGATTTTTTTTTAACTGTAGAGAGACATAAAAAGTAATTTTTTTTCAGGATCCGTTTCGCTAAAAAACACCAGGAGGCGAATCCATGGGTTGCTATAAACCTTCGACGAATCTGATTTTTTCAACTGTAGAGGGATATAAAGTATTTTTTTCGGGGCCCGTTTCGCTAAAAAGCACCAGGAGGACCTAAATGTAAACCGCGAGGGAGTTAAATGTAATTTCGATATTTTTTCCGATCTATTTTATTAAAAAACCGTCGAAAGGACCTAAACACGATTTTTATTTTTCCCACAAGGATCTAAATGCGATATCCGGATTTTTGAGGGGGCTCGCCGGGGGGACGACATGTGCATTGGCTAGGAGGCCTGCAATTTCTAGCGCTATAATGGGTGCAGCCATATATATATATATATATATTTATATATATATATATATATGAAGTCTTTTCTGTACTCCTGAGAGTATATACTCCCACCTCTACCACTCTAATATACAACTTAAACGAATATGTTATACTCTTTTATCATATTCAGTATACTTTAATAATAATTCTAAGATACTCCAATTCGACATGGTTGAAAAAATTTCATCAAAACCCTTTATTTCTGCTATATACACTTTTCCATATATAAAAGAAGTGTATAAATAAATTGTACTATAAAAAGTGGATTATGACGAAATTTTTCATGGAACTCACTTTGGAGTATCTTATAATTAGTATTAAAGCATACTCAAAAGGATAAAAAAGTATAACAACATCATTTAAACAATGTAATTAGAGTGAGAGTACGTACTCTCAGGAATATAGAACCATTTTCCTATATACGTATTTTAACTTTACATAAAGATTAAGTTTACATTGAAAGTGAGAAAGGTATAAAAGAAAATGACTCGCATGCCTCGACTTAATTGTAGAGATAATACTTTATATGGGTGGTAATGCATAAATGCATATAGTTGAGAGAATATATGTAGGTATAGAAGGAAGGCCTCATTAAATTTGCATACAAACTTTATATTTATGAATAAGATCATTCAAAAAATAAATCTTATAAATTTGACCGGAGTGAGTGCTACTGATCTGAAACTTGTTGAGCTTAAATTTGACAGGAGAAAAAAAATAGCCTTGAAAAGAAAGAAACAGAGTCCGTGGTTGTGCCAATACAAGGAGACACCCCTTTTCTTTCAGGGAAACAGAAGAAGAAGATCCAAATGCTTACACAGGAGACCCCAGAAAAATTCCTACTTCTCTCTCGCTCTTAGTCCTTCAATTTCACGCGGCCCAGTAACACCACTTACGCCTAATTTACACTTTTATATAGCTAGAAAAGGCTGGTCTGTTTCCCACACGTTCTATTATTTTACCTTGAAAAGCTTAATAATGGCTGCTTTAGGTGATGGCAACATATTCAGTGAAAATCCCTCTTATCGTGAAAACTCTATAAAACCACCCGTACAAGTTTTGAAAAAATCTCGAAACATTATCATATATAGGGGAGGTGAACTTCTACAATCATACAAAATTTAAAGACTAACACATTTGAAAGATGTGAAAAAAACAAATTAAGCCTAAATACTTCCCCAAAATGAATATAAGGCTAACAATTTGAATGATCTTGTTTAAAAATATTAGACTTACATATAGATTTAATAAGCTTTTTCTACCATACCTCTATTTATTCTATCTCAATCATATGCATTTATGCATTACTACTTACACAAAATATTATCTCTCATCTTTTAAAATAATTAAGAGGGGTACGTAAATCATGTTCTCTCATGTCTTTCTCAATTTCACTGCAACCTTAATCCTTGTGCAAAGTCAAAATACGTCTTATATTTATGAATGGAGAGAGTAGTAATTTTTCACTTTAGCACTATTTATATCGTTGTTTGTCTTTTTCATATCTTTCAAATGCAATTGAATTTGGTCTTCAAATTTTACAGAATTGTAGAAGCTCATCTCTCATACGTATGATAAATTTTTTGAGAATTTCTTAAAACTTGCACACATAAGTTTCATGAAGTTTTAATGGTAAGGAGGGTTTGCACTAGATCTGTTGTCATAGTTAATTATATGCATTAACTAATCAAAATTAACAATTAAGCCGGCCCATGCATCTATCTAAGCATACGTGCATGTACGATGCAAGAAAATATGAACTAGTATTGTATAATCACAATGTGAGTACATATAAATATATCTCCTGGATTATACGTGGGTATTGGACCATGCTAGGATGGTATGGCACGGGCTCAATAGACTATGAGTATAGACAATGTCGTGTCAAGCTAGTCCAACTCATCCCCAATGAGTCTAGGTACGGTCTATTGGCACGCCGCCATGCTAGGGCGGGTCCGTTTGGACTGCTGCAAAAGAGAGGAAAGGAGTTGGGGACAAGCTAGGCACTTAATGGTGTGGTCTCAAGGATAAAGTGCAACTCGGCTGGAGCCGAGGAAGATGTTAGCATTGTGGAAGAAGCATGCATGGTGACTGGGGATGGCGGCAACACAGTACGAAGGCTGAATTTGGCTATGGCATAGTAGAAGGCTGCTGGATCCAGTGGTGAGGATCATCAAGATCTGGCACCATCTCTGTCTTCTTCCTCTCCTGTAGTTTCCTATTTTTCCTTGGGATGGCCGACAAAGCTGGTGACACGGTGTCGGCAATAATACTTTTAGGGTCGATGGTGCATTGGAAATTATTTTGATATGTAGGGACAAACTATCTGCAAGCAATGATAAATTTTTCACAAGATATCTGCTCGGCAAAAGTCTATCCGTCGGCAAAAAACTCATGTACACCGGGCGGCAAAAAATAGGCGCAAATTATATTTTCTTATTTATTTATCGATAATTCTTTTATATATATTATTTTTATTGTATATATTATTATTATTATTATTATTATTATTATTTTTTTTCTTTTTTTTTTTTTTACGGCGGGCCGCCTGCTTAGCCCGACCGACCGATGGCCAATGTGCTCGGCCAACCATCCCCTTAACCTAACTCTCATCGGTCTCTCTCTTCACTTGGCTCCCATTCCCCATTTCCACCGCCTGCAGATTCTCCGCTCTCTCTCTCGCACTCATCTCCTCTCCCGAGTGTCGCCGCTGCTCTCCCTCCTTCTTGCGCCGCCGCCTGCTTCTCTGGCCTTCCCCCGAATCTCTTTTGCTAGGGTTTTCGGCCGGAAATGATTCCATCTTCGTGATTCAAGGTTTTTTTAATTTTTTTTATTCGGGAGAAAATATTTATCGTCGCGCAGCTGAAGCTTTTGTTAAAGGTTTTGGTTATTTGCCCTAGTTTTTCGGATTGAGGTTTTTACCGAGCTGTATAGTTTTGCGGTAAGTTTGTCTATCCTGACAATTGTCATTTCGCGTCAAGAAATTTAAATTATTTGGTTCGCTCTAAGGGTTTAAAGTTGGATTTTGGATTCTTTGGAGGGTTTTCATTTCTTTTTCCCTAACTCTATTGTTTAGTGGTATCCTTTTGTTGGAGTATAAAAGAAGAATGAGGATTGGAACCCTAGCATTTTGCTCTTGAGTTCCAATCCACCGCCTGCGCCTCCTCCCGGCCGACGCCAGGAGCGCTTCCTCCCGGCACGGGCTTGGCCAGCTCCTCCCGTCGGCGCCGCGTCTCCTCTAGTCACAGATCCCTCCAGCCCGCCTCCAGCCGCCGCTGCTGCGCTTCGCCCGTCTTGCTTCCTCGCGCCTCATGCCCTCTTCTCCCGTCGCGGCGCCTCCTCCCCAGGCCGCCCGGTGCCTGCCTCCGGCCTTCCGCGCCACCACCACACGCTCACGCCAGCCTCCCAGCCGTGCCTCCTGGCCGCGCCCGCACGCCCCGGCTGCCGCTCGGCCGCCGCCCTCCTCCTCCTCCGCTGTAGGCGCCTCAATTGCCGTCGGCTCGACCGGTGCCTCTTCCTCTTCTTTGGTGTGTGAAATTCGAGGTATATCTTCTTGTAGTGACCCCTATTTTCACATAGAATGCGAAAATAGAAATCTCATGTGCACACAAGATTAGTCCTCGGATCAAGAGCTAGTACGCACATTTATACAATTGATATCACATCCATACTCTTTATTGCAAATAATAAAGGTAATGTACATAATAAGATCTTACAATTCAAAGTAATGCAATGGAAAGAATCAAAGTCTTGTAGTATGCCCATACAATCCTCGAGCAACCGACAAGGTATAATCCTAGAAAGTCTCGTCAACATTCCCGAATCTCGCGTCGAATAATTTCATCGAGCTATTCGATTCTTCACCCTAAAAACAACATGTAAGCAAGAGTGAGTACTTTCACTACTCAAAGAAGACTTTAGCGAAACCTATTATATATGCAGGCCATTCAAAGGAAAGGCTTTCATGGTTAATTTGCATAAAGCTAATTTGCAAAAGAATTTATGAATTGTAGAACATAAACGAATTTAAGTAAAAGCGAGTTAATGTAATAGTATGAAACAATAAATTTCACAAACCTCGCTTCTTTCGATCTTCTTCAAGAATCAATCATTGATATCACATATCAATCCAAAATAATTCATCTCCATGAATCAATCATTGACATCACAAGTCAATACGAAATAATCTTTCCAACAAGGATATCCAATCCAAATCATGGTGCTAGACAACACATATCAAATTCCACATTTTGTAAAATAAAATGCTAACTATGTGATGACTTTACTAAGTGCCCATGATCATGGGCGCGGCTAATCGATTAGTTTTTTTTTAAAGGAAAGGGGGAAAAAAGGAAATTTTTTTGGGAAAATTTTCAAAAAATTTTTTTTTTAAAATTAACTTCAAATTAAAAATTTTTTTTTTGCTTCTTTGGGTTTAATTTTTTTGGGGTTTTTTTCTTTAAACCCTTTTTTATTATCCCAAAAAACCAAAACCCTTTTAAAATTAAATTTTTTTTTTTAAAGGGGTTTTTAAAAATTTTTAAAAATTTTTTTAAAATTTGGGGGTTTTTTAATTTTTAATTTTAAAGAAAATTTGGGGAAAAAAAAGGCCCCCCAAAAAAAATTTAATTTCCAAATTTTTTTAAATTTCGGGTTTAAAAATTTTTTTTTTTTTTTTAAGGGTTTTTCCTTTTTGGGGGGGGGAAAAAATTTTAAAAAAAAATTTAAAAAAAATTTTCAATTAAAAATTTTAAATTTTTTTTTTAAGGGGAAAGGGAAAGGGGACAAAAAATTTTTCCCCGGGGAAAAAAAGGGGGGAAAAGGGTTTTTTTGGAAGGGTTTAACCCTTGGAAGGAAATTTTAAAAATTTTAAAAAAGGTTTTAAAAAATTTAATTTTTTTTAAAAAAATTTTCCTAAAGGGGTTTTTGAAAGGAAAAAAAATTTTTAAATTTTTTTAAAAATTGGGGGTTTTTTTTAAAAAATTTTTTTGGTTTTTAAAAAAGGGGAAAAACCAAAAAAATTTTTTGGGAAAAAAAAAAGGGAAAAAATTAAAAATTTTTTTAACAAAAAATTTTTTTTTTTTTTTTTTAAAAAAAAAAATTTTAAAAGGTTTTTTTTAAAAATTTTAAGGAAAAAGAAAAAAAAATTTTTTTAAAAAACTTTTTAAAATTTTTTTTTCCTTAAGGTTGGGTTTTTTTTTCCCCCAAAATTTTAAAAAGGGAATTTAAAAAAAAAAGAAAAAAAAAAGGAAAAAATTTTTAAAAAATTAAATGGGTGGAATGAAATTTAAGGAAAAAATTTTTTTCCAAAAAAACCTTTCAAATTTTTTTTAAAAAAATTTGTTTTTTTTAAAAAACCCAATTTTCTTTGGGTTTTTTCCCAAATAAACCCCCTTTTGGGGGTTTTTACTTGAAAAAGGGGGGTTTTTAACAAAAACTTTAAAAAAAAAAAAAAATTTTTTAAAAAAAATTTTTAAAAAAAAAGGGGAAAATTAAATTTTAAAAAGGAAAAAACAAATAACCCCAAAATTTAACCCGGGAAAAAAATTTTTTTTTTAAATTCCCGAATTCCAAAATTTTTCCCCTTTTTTTTAAAAAAAAAAATTTTTTTTCTTTTAAAACCTTTAAAAATTTTTGGGGTTTAAAAAATTTTTTAAATTTTAAAACCAATTTTTAAAAAATTTTTAAAAGGAAAAAAAAAAATTTAAAAAAATTTAAATTAAAAAAAAATTTTAAAATTTTTTTTAAAAAAAAAAATTTTAAAAAAAAAAAAATTCCCCCTGGTCAAAATTTCATCCCAAAAAAAAACCCTTTAAAAAAATTAACCAAAAAATTTTTCAAAAATTTTCCCCAATTTTTAAAAAAAAAAAGGGGTTTTTTAAATTTCCCAAAAATTTTGAAAAATTTTTTTTTTGGAAAAAATTTTTTAAAAAACCTTTTTTTTGAAACAAAAACCACCCCTTTTTCCGGGTTTTCAAGAAAACCTTGATTCCAAACCCAACCCCTTTTTCCCCAAAACCCAATTTGGAAAAATCAATTTAAAAATTTTAAAAAAAACCCCCCAAAATTTTAAAAAACCCAAACCCCTTTTGGGTTAAAATTTTTAAAAATTTAAATCCCCCCCGGGGGAAAATTTTTTTTTTAAATTTTTTCCCAAAAAATTTTTCCTTTGGAATTTCCAAAAATTTTTTTTAATAAAACCTTTAATTCCCCCTTTTTTGCAAACCCCCCCCCCCTTTGGGGAAACCAAATTTAAAAAATTTTTTAATTTTAAAAAAAAAAATTTAAAAAATTTAAAAAAATTTTTCCCCCAAAAAACCAAATTAAAATTTTAAATTTCCCCCAAAAAGGAAATTTGTTTAAGTTTTTTTAAATTTCCCCAAAAAAAATTTTTTTTTTCCCAGAAAACCAAAAGAAATTTTTTTTTTTTTTTAAAAAAAAAAAAAAAAACCCAACCCGGGGCCCCCCTTTTAAATTTAACCCAATTTTAAAAAATTTAAAAAAATCCCCCAAAAAAAATTTTAAAAAAATTTTTGGGTCCCCAAAAAAATTTTGTTTTTAAAAAAAGGGGTTTTTGGAAATTTTTTTAAAATTTTTGGGGGAAAAAAAAAAAACAAAAAAAAAAAAAAAAAAAATTCAAAAAAAATTAAAAAAATTTTTTAAGGGGTTTTTTAAAAAATTTTTTTTCCCCAAAAAAAATTTAATTTTAAAAAAAAAATTTTTTAAAATTTTTTAAAATTTTTAAATTAAAAGGGGTTTTTAACCTTTTTAAAAAGGGGTTTTAAAAAGGAAAGGGGAAAATTTGGGGAAAAAAAAAAATTGTTTTAAAAAAAAAAAAAAAAAATAAATTTTAAATAAAAAAAATTAAAAGGGGTTTAAGGTTAATTTTTTTAAAAAAAATTTTTTTAACCCCTTTTTAATTTTTTTATGGGAAAAATTTTTTTATTTTCCAAAAATTTTAATTTTTAACTTTAAATTTTAATATAAATTCAAGGAAAATTTTTTTTAAATTAAAAGGGGTTTTTTTTGGGTTTAAAATTTTTTTTTTTTAAAAAATTTTTTAATTAATTTTAGTTTAAAAGACCAAATTTTAATTTTTTTAATTTTTTTTGGGGTTTTCGGGATTTGGGAATTTTTAAATTTTTTTTTTTTTAAATTTTTTAAAAATTTTTTTGGGTTTTTTCTTTAAAAAATTTTTTTTTAAAAAAATTTTTTTGGAAATTTTTTTAAAAAATTTTTTTTTTTTTTTAAATTTTTAACCAATTTTTTTAATTAAAAAATAAATTTTAAATTTTCTTTAAAGGGTTTTTTAAAATTTTTCCTTTTTTCAAAAAATTTTTTTAAATTTTTTTTAAGGGGTTTTTTTTTTTTTTAAAAGGTTTTTTTTAAAATAATTAAAAAAAAATTTTAAAAATTTTAAAATTTTTAAAAATCAAAATTTTTTTTTTTTTTTTTTTTTCCCAAAAATTTTTTTTTTAAAAAAATTTTTTAAATTTTTTTAAATTTTAATTTTTAAATTTTTTTTAAATTTAACCTTTATTTTTAAATTAATTTAATTTTAAATTTTTTACTTTTTTCATTTTTTTTAATTTTAAAAAATTTCAAATTTAAAAAAATTTTAAAAAAAAAAATTTTTAAAAAAAAAAAAATTTTTTTTTAAAATTTTTCCTAAAAAAAAATTTTTAAAAATTTAAATTTTTGGATTTTTGAATTAATTTATTAAATTTTTATTTTTTTTTTTTTAAAAAAAATTTTTTAAAAAAAAAAATTTTTTTTTTAATTTTAAAATTTTAAAAATTTTTTAAATTTTTTAAAATTTTTGGAATTTTTAAAAAAATTTAAAATTTTTTGGGTTTTTAAAATTCAAAAAATAAAAATTTTAAAATTAAAATTTTTTAAAAATTTTTTTTTCGGGGGGAAAATTTTTTTGGGGGGGCCCTTTTTAAAGGCCAATTTTGGGGGTTTTTTTAAAAATTTCCCCCAAAAAAAAATTTTTTTTTTTTTGGGAAAAATTTTTTTTTTTTTGGAAGGGGGTTTTTTTAAAAAAAGGGGAAATTTTGGGAAAATTTAAAAAAGGGGTTTTTCCCCTTTTTGGGCAAAGGAGGGAAAAAGGGGGGGAAAGGGGGAAATTTTGGGGAAAAAAAGGGGGGGGTTTCCCCCCGGCCATGAAAAGGGGGGGGGTTTTGGGGGCCAAAAACCAAAAACGAATGGGGCCCGGGGATAAGGGGATTTTAACGGGGGTTTTTAAAGGGGGCGGAGGGGTTTTTCCCCTTGGGTTTTGGGCCTTGGGAAAGGGGATTTTTTAAAAAAAAAGGGATGGGGGAAGGGTTTAAAAGGGAAAATTTTTTTTTTTTGGGGGGTTAAAGGGGGGGGGGCCCCCGGGGGGGGGAAAAGGGGGGTTTGAAACCCAAAGTTGGGGGGCCCCTGGGGTTTTGGGTCCTTGGGGTTGGGGGTTTCCAAAATTTGGGGAGGTTCCCAAAGGGTTTTTTCCCGGGGGGGCTTAAAAGCCGGATTGGGGGAAAATTGGGGGGGAGGAAAAGGGGGGGGGCCTGGAAATTTTGGAAAAAAAGGAAAAAGGGGAAAAAGGGGGTTGGGGGGCGGGGGAAAATTTTGGGGGGGTTTTGGGGAAAAAAAGGGGGGGGGGGGTTTTTTTTTTTTTTTAGGGGGGGAAAACCATTTTTTTTTTTTGGGGGGGGGGGTTGGTTTTTAAAATTAATTTTTTTTTTGGAAAGAAATTTCCTTTTTTTTTGGGGGAAAAAAAGGGGAAAAAAAATTTTTTGGGAAAATTTTTTAAAAAAAAAAAGGGGGGTTTTTAAGGAATTTTTTTTAAAAATTTTAAAAAAGGGCTTCCAATTTTTTTTTTTTTTGAATTTTAAAAAACCAAAAATTTTATTTTTTTTTTAAGGGGAAAAATTTTAAGGGGAAAAAATTTTAAAATTAAAAATTTTAATTTTTAAAAATTTAAAAAACCCCAAAAATTTCTTTTTTTTTTTTAAATTTTTTTAAATTTAAATTTTTTTTTAAAATTTTTTTTTAATTTGAAAATTTTTTAAAAATTTTAAAATTTTTTTTTAATTTTTTTTTTTTTTTTTAAACCCCTTTTTTTTTTTTTTTTTTTTAAAAAAAAAAAAATTTTTTTAAAAATTTTAAAAAGGAAATTTAAACCAAAATTTAAAAAATTTTTTTAAAATTTTTTAAAAAAAAAAAATTTTTTTAAAAATTTTTTTAGGAAAAAAAATTTTTTTTTTTTTAAAATCAAATTTTATTTCAATTTTTTTTTTTTAAAAAAGGTTTTTTTTTTTATTTTTTTTTTTTTTTTCCCTTTTTAAATTTTCCCCTTTTTTTGGGGGAAAAAAAGGGGAAAATTTTTGGGGAAAAAAAAATAAAATTTAAATCAAAAATTTTAAAATTTTTTTTTTTTAAATTGGATTTAAAAGGTTTGGGAACCCTTTTTTAAAAATTTTGGGGAAAAAGGATTAAAAAAAAAAAATTTTTTTTTTTTTTTCCCTTTTTTTTAAAATTTTTTTTTAATTTTAAATTTTTTTAATTTCCCCTTGGGGTTTTTCCCAATTTGGGAAAAAAGGGGGGAGGTTAAAATTTTTTAAAGGGGTTTTTGGAATTTTTTAAAATTTTGGGGGAAAAAAAAAGGAAAAAAAAAAGGAAATTTTTATTTTAAAAATTCCTTTTAAAAAAAAGTTTTGGTGGTTTAAAGGTTCCGGGGAAAAAAAATTTTGGTTATTTTTGGGATTTTTTTTGGGGTTGTAAAATTTTTTTTTTAAAAATTTTAATTTTTTTTTTGGGGGGTTTTTTAATTTAAAAAAAATTTTTTCTTGAGGGTTAAAAAAAATTAAAAAAAAATCAAAATTTTTTTGGAATTTTTAAAAAAAAGGGTTTGGGGAAAAAATTTTAAATTTTTTTTTTTCTTTTAAAAAATTTAATTTAAGGGGTTTTAAATTTAAAAACCCCTTTTAAAAATTTAATTTTTTAAATTTAAGGAATTTTTTTTTTAAAAAATTTTTCCTTTTAAAATTTAATTTTTTTAAAATTTTGGGGGTTTCTTAATTTAAAAAGGTTTTTTAAAATTTTTTTAAAATTTCCAAAAATTTTAAGGGCCCAAATTTATAAAAAATTTTATTTTTAAATTTTAATTTTAAAAATTTTTTCCATTTTTGGGAAAATTTGGTTTGGTTTTTTTTTGGGAAAATTTTTTTTAAAATTTTCCTTCAAAATTTAAAATTTTTTTTTTTTTTAAAATTTTTTAAACCGGGAAACAATTTTAAAAGGGGTTTTTTTTTAAAATTTTTTTTTTTCCCTTTTTTTTAAAAATTTGGGGGTTTTGGGGTTTTAAAAAAATAAATTTTTTAATTAATTAATTTTTTAAACCAAAATTTTTTTTTTTTTTAATTGGTTTTCCTTGGGTTTCCTTTGGGTTTGGGCCTTAAAATTCCCCTTTTTTTAGGTTAAAATTTTAAAAAAACCCTTTAAAATTTTGGTTAATTTTTTTTTTTAAATTTTTAAAAATTTTTTAAAATTTTTTTTTCAAAAAAGGGGGGTTAAAGAAAGGGGGAGGTTTTGGGAAAAAATTTTTTGGGTTTGGTTTTTAAAATTTTGGCTTTTTTAAACTTACAAGGTTTTTTTTTTTTTTTAAATTTTGGGTTTAAATTTTTTTGGGGGGTTAAAAAACCCAAAAAAGGGGGAAAATTAAAAAAAAAAATTTTTTAAAATTTAATTAATTTTTTTTTTTTAAAAAGGGGGAAAGGGTTGGCAAAATTTTTTTTAAAATTAAAAAAGGTGGTTTTTAATTTTAAATTTTAAATTTAAAAAAAATTTTGGTTTTTGGTTAAAAAAAATTTTTGGGGAAATTTTAAAAAAAGGGGTAAAAATTTTTAAAAGGGGGGTTTTAAAAATTTTTAAAAAGGGGGGGAAAAAAAAAATTTTGGGGGTTGGGTTTTGGGAAAAATTTTTTAAAACCTTTAAAAGGTTAATTTAAAAATTAAAAAAAAAAATTTTTTTGGGAAAAAAAAACAAAAAAAATTTTTTTAAAAAAATTTTTTTTGGGGGGTTTTTTTTTTTTTAAACCAAAATTTAACCCTTTAATTTAAAATTTTTTAAAAAATGAAGGAAAAATTTTTAAAAAAAAGGGGGGAAAATTTTGGGGGTTTTTTTTAAATTTTTTTTTGGCCTTTTTTTTTCCCTTTTCCCCGGAAAAAAAAATTAAGGGTTTTGGAAAAAAAATTTTTAAAAAAAAAAAAGGGGAAAAAATTTAAAAAATTTTAAAAAAAAAAAATTTTAAATGAATTTTTTTTTTTTTAAAAAATTTTTTAAATTTTCCCCTTTAATTTTTATCCTTGGCCAAAAGGAACCCTTTTTTTTTTTTTGGGGGAAAAGGTTTTTTGGGGCCCCCTTTTGTAATTTTCCCAAAAAAATCCCCCTTTTTAAAAAAAAAAAAAAAAATTTTTTAAAAAAAAATTTTTAAAAACCAAATTTTGGGGGGTTTAAACCTTAAAAAAAACCCGAAATTTTAAATTTAATTTTAAAATAAATTTTTTTTTTTTCCCCCAACCTTTTGGGGGCCTTTGGGAAAACCTTTAAAATTTTTTTTTTAAAAAAAAAAATTTTTTTTTAAATAATTTCCAAAATTTTTGGGAAAAAATTTAAAAATTTAAAAAAATTAATTTTTTAAAAAAAAAAATTTAAAAAAGGTTCTTTAAAAAAAAAAAATTAAATTTTAAAAAAAACCCCTCCCAAAAAATTCCTAAAAGTCCCAAATTCCCCCCGGAAAAAAACCGGGTTTAAACCCAAAAAAAAAAAAATAAATTTTAAAAATTTTTTAAAATTTAAATTTTAAATTAAAAAGGTTTTTTTTTAAAAAAAATTTAAAAAATTTTTTTTTTTTTTTCCCTTTTTAAAAAAAAAAATTTAAAAATTTTTTTCCCCCTTAAGGGGAAAAAATACCCAAAAAAACCCAAAATTAAATTTGGGAAAACCCCAAAACCCAAAAATTTTAAAAATTTTCCCCCCCCCCCCAAAAAAAAAAAAAAAAATTTCCCAATTTTTAAAAAAAACCCAAAGGAAAAATTTTTCCCCGGGTTTTTTTTTTTGGGTTAAGGCCCCCCCGGGGTTTTCCCTTTAAAATTTTAATTCCTTTTTTTGGGGGGGAATCCTTTTTTAAACCCAAATTTTTTTTTTAAAAAAAAAAAACCAAAAAAAAAAAAGGGGGGAAAAAATTTCCCTTTTAAAAATTTTTGAAAGGTTCCCCAAACCCGGTTTTTCCCCCCCCTTTGGGAAAAAAAAAACCAAATTTTAAAAAATTTTAAAAAAATTTTAAAATTTTCCCAACCATTTTTTCCCCCTTTTTAAAAACCCAAAGGTTTTTTAAAAAAACCAAAACCCCAAAAAGGAAATTTAATGAAACCCTTTTAAAAAAAAAATTTTTAAAAAAATTTTTTTAAAAAAAATTTAAATTTCCAAATTTTTTAATGGGCCCCCAAAAATTTTTTAAAAAAAAAAAAGTTTTAAAATTTTTTTAAAAAAATAAGAAAAAAAAAAAAATTATTAAAACATGTTTTTTTTTTTTAAAATTTTTTTTTTTCCCAAAATTTTTTTTTTAAAAAGGGAAAAATTTTTTAATTAAAAAATTCCAAAAAAGGAAAATTAATTTAAAAATTTTTAAAAAAATTTAAAAAAGGGGTTTAAAGGTTAAAAAAATTTTTTAAGGAAGGGAATTTTAAATTTAAAGGGGAAAAAATTTAAAATTTTTGGGAAAAAAACAAATTTTTTAAAAAAGGTTTTAAAAAAAAAAAAAAAAAAAGAAAAAATTTAAATTTTATTTAAGGTTAAATTTTTATTAAAATTTCCTTTTTAAAAAAATTTTTTTTTTTAAAAAAAATTTTTTTAATTTTATTTTTTTTTTAAAAAGAAAATTTTTTTTTTTTTTTTTTTTTAAAGAATTTTTTTAAAAAAAAATTTTTAAATTGGTTTTTAAAGGTTAATTTTAAAGGGTTTTTAATTTTTTTTTAAAAATTTTAAATTTTTGGGGTTTAAAAATTTTTAAATTTGGGGGTTTTTTTAAACCCCTTTTTTTATTTTTTTTAAAAAAATTTTTTTTTCCTTTAAAAAAAAAAATTAAATTTTAATAAAAATTTTTTAATTTAAATTTTTTTGGGTTTTTTAAAAATTTTTTTTTGGCTTTTTGGGTTTTTTAAAAATTTTTTTTAAAAAAAATAAATTTTCAAATTAAACTTAAATTTTTTAAAATTTTAAAATTTGGGTTTTCATTTTAATTTTCAAAAAAATTTTGAAAAAAAAAAAAATTTTTAAAATTTTTTTAAAGGTTTTTAAATTTTAATTTTTTTCCTTAAAAATTTTCCAATTAAAAAGGTTTTTTCAAATTTTTTTAATTTTTTTTTTAAATTTTTCAATTTTTTGGTTTTTTTAAAAAATTTTTTTTTTAAATTAATTTGAAATTTTAAATTTTTAAAAAATTTAAAATTTAATTTAAAATTTTTGAATTCAAAATTTTTTTTAAAATTTAAGGCTTGGTTTTTTTTAAAAAAAAAAAAATTTTAAAATTTAAAATTTTTTAATTAAAAAATTTTTTTGGGGGAAAAAATTTTTTAAAAAATTTTTTTTTTTTCCTTTTTTTTTTTTTTTAATTTAAAAAAAATTTTTCCAAAATTTTAAATTAAAATTTTTGATTTTTAATTTTTTAATTTTTATAATTTAAAATTTTTTTTTAAATTTTTGAAATTTTAAAAATTTTTTAAAAAAAATTTTTAATTTTTTTAAAATTAAAATTTTTTAAAAACCCAATTTAATTTTTTTTACCAAAAAAAAAAAAAAAATTTTTTTAAAAAGGGGGTAAAGGGGGGGGAAGGGAAACCTTTTTTAAAAATTTTTTTTTTTAAAAATTTAAAAAAATTTTTTTAAAAAAAAATTTTTTTAAAGGAAAAAATTTTTTTTTTTGGGGGTTCAAAATTTTTTTAATTTTGGGGGGGGGGGGGAAAAAACGGCCTTCCCCCTTTTTTTTTTAAAAAATTTTTGGGGGGATTAAAAGGGGGGGGGCCAAAATTTTGGTTTTTTAAAAAGGAATGGGGGGTTTAAAAGGGGGGGGAAGGGGGGGGGGGGGGAAAAGGGGGGTTTTGGGGGGGGAAAGGGCCGGGGGTTGGGTTAGGGGGCCTTTTTTTTTTTGAAAAAAATTTTTTTTTTTTGGGGGTTGGGAAAATTTTTTTTTGGGAAAAAAGGGGGGGGGGGGGGGGAGGGGCGGGGGGTTTTAAGGGCCAAAGGGAAAACCGGGAAAGGTTGGGGGGGGGGGGGAAGGGGGGTTTTTAAGCCTTCGTGTTGTAGTAGAATTTTTCATGGCGGATGTTGACAGAGTGTTCCATCCTTCGCGATTGTCGCGGTGGCGTGATTTGTCTTATTTAGGAACAACAAAGGGTTCTTTACTTGATGTTACAAAATTGATGATTAAGGAGTGGCTAAAATCAAGGAATTTGATTTTTGGAATTCTTGATGAATGGGTAGATAGATGAGACAGAAAGAGATAAGATGAGAATTAGTTTAGTTATCGGTAACTTCCAATTCATCAAAATATTAATGTTAAGAGTGGTTTAATTCGAGTTACCTTTGTTCCATAAAACACTATCTTATGATTAGTTTGCACGGATTAGGCAATTGCTGGTCAGGTTGTAAGGCAACGTTTCGTTCTTTAAAAGTTTAATTTATATTATTATTATCATTTTTAGGGATTGACTCATCGTGAATTTCAACCAAAAGGTTTTACATTCGCGAGGGTAATCCGAACAACAATACAAAACACTTCACAATCAAAATTTCAAGAGAATGCCAATATGATATAGATTAACAAGGGTTATAGGGTTTCTAATCATTAGTGATTCTATATAGTTTAAATTTGCATATTTGAAGGATATATATGATTATAGGTTAACTAAATGTTATTTGATTGGAGAAGCCTTTTACTTTAATTTAATATTCTCGTTCAAAATTTAAGGTATGGGATTTTATCTCTTCTAGTCTATAATCTCTATACACAACCTTTGCATAACGGATCGGTGAAGAAGGTGGTGGGAACTTCTTCAACAAATGGTTAGAGATGCTTCTAACGATTGCTTGTTTATCGAGTCTGGATCCCGATCTTTGAGGAGGGTTTTGAAGTCTTGTCGAACTTAGTATGCATAAACATGGCATTTGTATTAATACCATGAATCTTGCATACTTGGCAAAAATCTTTCTTCCATGCTTCTTGGACAACGTTGGATTTGGTATCGACGTGGCGCTTGGCGTAGTGGCATAGAACTTGACTCTCCAATTGAGTGCTATCATGACTAAAATTCCATATCCAATTTCTTGGTTCATATGAGATTACTTTGTTATCGTAGGAAGTGCATAGTTTTCACTCAAGGTTTATAATCAATTCTTTTACAACATTAGTCCGGTTTTGTCGATTGTCCATGAATAATTGTTAAAGAAAGAGGTCGGAGTGACAATTTGGATAAGAACTCAATTTCAAATGAAAGGATAAGAGTTACTATAATCATATTATGTCTTTTGAAAGTTCATGCTTACAAGATAATATTTTATATTTTTAATTGCTTCATAACTATGGGTTTAACTTTGTTTTGGGTCGTCTCGTCGTAATTCTTTAACCCATTGGTTAAGCGTTACGAGAGTATCCCGCAATAATACACGCAAAACTTCAACTAATCAAAGGTAATATACTTTTTATTTTACTATATAGGGGTTTAGGCAAAGGGTGACTACTAATGTCTGTTATCCGAACTTATCAGGATGGTCTGGTAGTAAGTGAATGTATTGCTGAAGTAGAGTATTTGGCGAATGAAAATTGGAATGGTTCACTACGCCTGCTGCGCAACTCGATATGATGTTGGCTCAAAGCTTTTACTAATCTTACGAGGTTGTGAAGAGTTTCATTTGAATGTCGGTAGGGTTTTGATAAGTATTTTCCATGCAAGGTGGGTGTAGAGGAGAAGAGCAATACATGGTACCAGGGGTTAGGAAAATGTGGCAAAGGCGAATGATTGTCATGTATGTAGACTTTTCATGGAGTCTTTGCTTAGTTTGGCAAAGGAGACGGGAGACAATGGCAAAATTTTTCTTTGTGGCAAGTAAGAAGACAAGATGGCTCGCTAAGCTTGAATGGTGAAATTTCTTGGTAGGTATCGAGAAGATGAATCTTGTGTTTATAGGCTCAAGTATTAGCTAGAAATAGTAATAGGGGCTAAGACTTTTAAAAGAATATGTAGGTAAGAAATTCTCTGAGAATAGAAAGATAAGCGTAAGAGAAATTTTTTAAAGAAGAGAAACTATTTTATAAATTTTTATTTTTAGCCTATAGGTTGAGGTTTCTTGATTCATGCATAAGGGCAACTCATCGTGAAACTTTAACATAAAGGTTAAGTTTACACGTAAATCAGCCAAATAAGAGAATAAGAATCGATTACCAAGAACAAGACATAAACACTACATGAAAATATTTTATATAACTAAAGTGGAATGATACTACTATGCATCGGGTTTCTTTTTTTCCTAAACGAAGAACCTAACATATCCTAATCGTCGCATTTCAACATTATCGTTACACTATTCATGAAGTAGAATCTTCAACTTTACTTTCGCCTTATCGGGGGTTGCAAGAATAATGTCCGTCTTCTTGAGGTTGTCGGCATTGACGTTGTAATCTTCATGGCAGGCATGATGAATGATGGCGACATGACTTGGACATCTTCCGAAGCAATTAGCGAAGACAACTATGATGGCATAGTTTTAAGGAAAGAGGAATTTGTTTTAAAAACCAGAATGAAAGTGGGGTAAGAGTGAGAATCTTAAGGAATGAGGAAAGAATAGCAATGACTACACTTTGCAAATGTAGTATCTTTTGAAAATAAACTTTCGAATTTTCTTATTCTAATGCTAACGACCATTCTATCTAGGGTTTATCCTACGGTCAGTATAGCTCTGATACCAACTGTAGTGACCCCTATTTTCACATAGAATGCGAAAATAGAAATCTCATGTGCACAAAGACTAGTCCTGGATCGAGAGCTAGTCGCACATTTATACAATTGATATCACATCCATACTCTTTATTGCAAATAATAAAGGTAATGTACATAATAAGATCTTACAATTCAAAGTAATGCAAATGGAAAGAATCAAAGTCTTGTAGTATGCCCATACAATCCTCGAGCAACCGACAAGGTATAATCCTAGAAAGTCTCGTCAACATTCCCGAATCTGCGTCGAATAATTTCATCGAGCTATTCGATTCTTCACCCTAAAAACAACATGTAAGCAAGAGTGAGTACTTTCATTACTCAAGAAGACTTTAGCGAAACCTATTATATATGCAGCCATTCAAAGGAAAGGCTTTCATGGTTAATTTGCATAAAGCTAATTTGCAAAAGAATTTACTGAATTGTAGAACATAAACGGAATTTAAGTAAAAGCAGTTAATGTAATACTATGAAACAATAAATTTCACAAACCTCAGTTCTTTCGATCTTCTTCAAGAATCAATCATTGATATCACATATCAATCCAAAATAATTCATCTCCATGAATCAATCATTGACATCACAAGTCAATACGAAATAATCTTTCCAACAAGGATATCCAATCCAAATCATGGTGCTAGACAACACATATCAAATTCCACATTTTGTAAAATAAAATGCTAACTATGTGATGACTTTACCAAGTGCCCATGACCGCGGGCGCGGCTAATCGATTAGTTTTTACTCTGCAGAGTTGTACAGCTTTACCCACAAGACATGACTTAACTCTTTGTGCAACGTATTAGCACACTTCCTTTGGTGTGCCGCAGAGAGTCATGACATAACCTTTCGATTACTTAACCCTAACTTTGCACCGTGACGACGGACGTAAAACCCATACCCTGGAAGAAGAACTCAGTGCATAGAAATGATGGAACTTCCCCAGAAATACGGCGTACACCGTTGTATCAGCAAACGTGACTCCCAACACCTCGGTGTGGGCGCCCCTCCGAGCAATCCATTAAGAAACAGCTCGTACTACTCCGGCCTACCAATGTGCAAAGCTAGTTTTAAGCAATTTAATTAGTTAAGACTGTCCCATACCAGTACTTGTGGTTGCACGGTTACCTTGGCCTGAAAACAACCCATAGTTCGGTCCTTAATCCGACACAGGCAATAATCTCCCCCTAATCTACGTGCAAATCCATGCACACCAGGCTATTGCCAATAATTGCCCGCATCAACATTATAATTTTATTTTCATTTTAAATAAAATAACCAAAAATCAACAGCATGTCTCAACATGTCTAAGAATCATTATCATGCCTCAGCATATCCAAATATCATTTGATCAATGTCTCAATCATATCCAAGTATCATTTGATCAATGTCTCCCTTTGACGTATACTAAGTCTAAAGCATGGCTAAGCAAGATTATTAAACATCATGTATACCCAGAATGACATTATATATTGTCTAACCATGATTCTAAGGTATCAAGGTTCACAAATTCATTCATATCAAGGAGGTTTCAGGAATCAACAGGTATAACTACCAATACCCACAATATAGCAAAGTTTAATGAATATACGCATGCATGAAAAACATTTAATGAAAACATTTATAAAACTGGGATCAACATGGTCAAAGGAGGGTGCTTGCCTGGCTTACGACGAAGTCGAGGTTGTAGTCGACGATGGAAGTCGATACGTCGAATTCTACGCGTCGTGAATGAAGAACATAACAAATGACAATTAACAAGTTTCAATAGGGACAAAAAGAAATCAGATAAAATTCAAATAGAAACAAATCATAGAAAGCAGGCATGATTTAAGGTTGAGTTCTTATGATTAAAATTTCTTGTATTTTAACTGATTAAACCTTTACATTGATATTTAAGTTTGATCGGAGAACAATTTACTGTTATGTATTGTCTATTTTTACTTTACGAATTCAAGAAGTTGAATTTATATATTCTTATATTTATAATATCGAATTCAAGATGCAAAGATTGGTTAAGATTAAATAAATATGATCATTTCAAGTTTAAGGTGAATTCGTACCTTTAATTAGGATTCAGATTCAAAGCAACATTTAATTAATATTCTAGTTATAAAGAGCTAATCTATTGATTTAGGTTACTAGCATAATTTACATGATAATTGAGAAGGTTCTGGTGATGCAGACTTCATAATTATTGATTTCTCATTTATGACTAAAGTTCGTTCATTCATATTGCGGCTTAAAGAAATATGAGCACTTAGGGTTATTAAGCTATTAAGATTAATATGCAAATCATGTCGAATCAATATTCTTTCTTCGGATTACGGTAGTATGAACTTTATAGTGTGTTTCTGAACAGGTTTTACTGACTTTAGCATTTAGACGAGCTATTTTATTAATTGATGAAATAGTATAAATGATCACAATTGTTAACGTTAAATCGGCCAAGTTACATTTTAAGTTTGCGGCTTCATTTTACGAGATAATTGAATCATATTTCAGATATTAGCTGGGGATGGCTCTAGGAATGTTTTAAAGTTAGTTTTACGATGTTTTACTTATATCCGAGTTGTTGTTCATATGAATGATGATTAAGGTCTTATTACAAATTGGTACAATTATGAAGTATTTTTGCATAATCAGGATTTCATGATTTTTACTAATGTTTATGAATTCATTTCACCATTATTTGAGCTTATGAACTTAAGTCAATAACTACTTTAACTTCTATGCATTTGAAAGGTAGTATATTTCCAAATCTAATTTACTTTCAGATTCAACTCTAAATATTTTTGCATATCTAAGTTCATTACTAATTTTTAGAGCTTACAGAACTGGTTTTGCATGATTTACATGCTAATTGCAAAAGATATTCATATTTGAATACATAATATATTGAAAACAATATATTTTAGAAAATGATTCAAACTAAGTTAGAATCTAAATATTTTTATATATTTGGGTTCCTGAGGATTTAATATTTCCATAAAAATTGATTATATTCAAATTTGAACTTGTTTGCATAAACTTTGTATGTAGCATACTTGATTCATTTATTTAAGTTTAACTTGTATAATTCATACAGAGTTTATTCTTTAAATATATTTGAATATTTAGAATCCTTATGTACTTATATGAACATATAAATTTATTTCATAATTTAAAGAATTACAAATGGTATATTTGTAATAGCAACATATTAGTGCTTGTTTGTATTCTTAAATTCAAATAACATAAAATGAGTTTGAAAATTAAATATTTTTGCATAAATGAGTTTCTCATGGGCTCAGAGGCATGTGTAAATTATTTCATAATTTTAGGATTTGTGATGCACATACTTTATTAAATGATCATATTAGGGTTCTTTTGAATTTCAATTACAAATAAATTAAACCAAGTATGAACATTAAATATTTTTGCATATTCTGAATCTTCATGATTTTATATGAATTTAGGAATTTATTTTACTTCATTTAGACTGATGGTTCAAAAGATATGATCAAATGAATATATTCGGGTTGAATATATCTTGGAAAATAGGAAATATACGAATATGGAAATCGTCTTCACTTGGCAATTACGCTTTCCTTTCTGGGCTAGACCGGATGAGATCTTGGGCATTGGGCAGGATGGCAGAGATGGCGGAGGAGTGGACAATGAGGGCCCACTTTGACAGAGAGAGGCGTCTGCGAGGACGGTATTGCCTGGCCCCACATGGCGATGACCAAAGCAGGCGGCTTCAAAAGCTTCGGCGGCAATGAAGCTTTTGGGAAAACGAATCGGTGGCACGGTGATGATCAGCAGATCATGGCGCACACGTGGGTGGTCTTGGTCTGACCGGAGATGGCCGGGAGGTGGGTCGCCCTCATGAGCCAGCGGCGGCGCCATGACCGGGCAGCGGAGCTTCAGTTCTTCAAGAAATTCCGACAAATTGATGGCCGAATAAGAATCAGTGAGATACCAGGGACATGATTTTGGTTTCTATTTGAAGAACGTACATGTGGGATGTGCTACCACCGCGCCATGAGCGTGGGAGGAGGAGCTTCGGGCGGCGGTGCTCGGGAAGATGAGCACAAATTGGCGCATGGTATGGCTTCGGGGATCACTAGGAGGATTGATTCGAGCGATTGATCGATTTGAAGTATGGAGGTTCGCATGACGATTTTGCTTCTTCGGGTTCTTCTGGACTTGGGGAAAAGCAACTTGATCATGCAAGGAAATGGTTTGGGGAGGAGATGGCGTGGATCGAGATGGTCTCTGGAGAATGCACGGATGGATTTTATAGCAATGGCAAGTCGATTTGGTTAAAGCTTGCGATGGTGATTCTGGCGGCGGTGCGGGAGATATTTGCCGTGGCGGAACTCTGGCGAGAGTGCTTGAGCTAACCATAAGTTGGGTTACCGGCTTGTCCGTGTGAGCAGTTCTTTGGTCGATTGTTTGCCGTGGCAAGGAATTGGCAAGCGGCAGTGGCGGAAGCTTCGTGGGGAGATTCATCACATGGCGAGAGGTGCAGCGACCAAGGCGGCGTGGCATCAACTGACGGAGGTGTAACCGGGCGCGAGTTGCAAGGCAGGTGAGGACAAGGAAGAGAGGCGGTGGAGCTCGATATTTGCGTCACGAGAGCAGAGGAGAAGAGAGGAGGCAAGGTGAGGAGAAGGGAGCGAGGTGGGCCAAGGGCCACTCGGCGAGAGAGAGGAGAGGTAAGGCTGGACTGGGCTGTGTTGGATGGACGACAGTGGCGATCCAACAGTCACAGAGAAAGAGGCGGTTCACAGTGTCTTTGGGGTCAATTTGACCTACTGATTAGGGTCACCAAACCGACTCAAAATTTTATAATAATTTTTTAGAGGTTGGAAAGGTACAGATGAAGGTCCAGATGAATTTTCATAAATAAATTCATTGTATATATTTTATTAAAATTCTGACAATGATTAATGCACAGAAATTCTAATTCTGTTTTTGATTTACTAAAGTGTCCAAATAAATTTATTTATATTTGAAAATTTGTTTTTCAAATTAATTTGATATAATAATGCTTCTGTAAAATTTTAAGAATTTTATATTTGATATTTAATTTATAATAATTCTGACATTGCTGATTTCAGCTTTATTGGTTTTCTGTTTTGAATTTATAAAAGATTCAAATGTAAGTTTTATTCTTGATATTTTTACCAGAGATATATATGAGCCTTAGGTCGGCATATTAAAAATATCAACTTGAGATAAGATCTGGATACAGCTACAAAAATCTGACATGACTTCACTTCAAATTTCTTGTCTTTAGATTATCTCATGTTTTTCTTTTTATTTTAATCATTCGGATTATCTCAATTGTCATTATTGTGATTCTGAATATATTTTAGAGCTCTGAAATTTTAATAATATTTTTGTTGATATTTTACTTTTACTTTCTTACTTTTACCATTTTACCATTTCATTGTATTTAGCTTTTTCTTTTAAAAGTAAAAGCTCAAGAAATTCAATCATGCAAGAAAATCCAGAAAATGGAAATTCAAATCAAGATTATATTTCAAACTCATTTTGATATTTCATTTGTTTTGATAATAATGATTTTAAGTTTTGAATCTTCCTTTTGATTAAAATTGAAATGGAGGAAAATGAGATAAGAATATTATTTAAAATCAACATCTTGATTTCAATTACACTTTTAATTCATTTCCATTTTCAAATATGAAATTTTCATTTTTATTTATTTTCAAATTTACAGGGTCATTCTAGACTACCCTTATGCAGAATCTCGTCCCGAGATTCGCGGGTCAAGGGAAAGGCAGGAGGTTATATGGTGACTTTTGATTTGGCAATTGTTTTGGTCATGAATGAATAAAATGTTCGAATCAAAAGATTAATTGGAAGAATTGAATACGCAAGGGACATATTCAATATTGCGATAAAAGGTGTCGGATGCAATTGTAAGAGAAGGGTGTTTGTGTTCAAGACTTGATGTCGAGGCAAAGATTTTCGAGACAACTTGGTGATTGTTGTGGACTTCCTTTAAGCCTTCGTGTTGTAGTAGAATTTTTCATGGCGGATGTTGACAGAGTGTTCAGTCCTTGCGATTGTCGCAGTGGCGTGATTTGTCTTATTTAGGAACAACAAAGGGTTCTTCTTGATGTTACAAAATTGATGATTAAGGAGTGGCTAAAATCAAGGAATTTGATTTTTGGAATTCTTGATGAATGGGTAGATAGATGAGACGAAAGAGATAAGATGAGAATTAGTTTAGTTATCGGTAACTTCCAATTCATCAAAATATTAATGTTAAGAGTGGTTTAATTCAGAGTTACCTTTGTTCCATAAAACACTATCTTATGATTAGTTTGCACGGATTAGGCAATTCTTTGGGTGGGTTGTAAGGCAACGTTTACGTTCTTTAAAAGTTTAATTTATATTATTATTATCATTTTTAGGATTGACTCATCGTGAATTTCAACCAAAAGGTTTTACATTCGCGAGGGTAATCCGAACAACAATACAAAACACTTCACAATCAAAATTTCAAGAGAATGCCAATATGATATAGATTAACAAGGGTTATAGGGTTTCTAATCATTAGTGATTCTATATAGTTTAAATTTGCATATTTGAAGGATATATATGATTATAGGTTAACTAAATGTTATTTGATTGGAGAAGCCTTTTACTTTAATTTAATATTCTCGTTCAAAATTTAAGGTATGGGATTTTATCTCTTCTAGTCTATAATCTCTATACACAACCTTTGCATAACGGATCGGTGAAGAAGGTGGTGGGGAACTTCTTCAACAAATGGTTAGAGATGCTTCTAACGATTGCTTGTTTATCGAGTCTGGATCCCGATCTTTGAGGAGGGTTTTGAAGTCTTGTCGAACTTAGTATGCATAAACATGGCATTTGTATTAATACCATGAATCTTGCATACTTGGCAAAAATCTTTCTTCCATGCTTCTTGGACAGCGTTGGATTTGGTATCGACGTGGCGCTTGGCGTAGTGGCATAGAACTTGACTCTCCAATTGAGTGCTATCATGACTAAAATTCCATATCCAATTTCTTGGTTCATATGAGATTACTTTGTTATCGTAGGAAGTGCATAGTTTTCACTCAAGGTTTATAATCAATTCTTTTACAACATTAGTCCGGTTTTGTCGATTGTCCATGAATAATTGTTAAAGAAAGAGGTCGGAGTGACAATTTGGATAAGAACTCAATTTCAAATGAAAGGATAAGAGTTACTATAATCATATTATGTCTTTTGAAAGTTCATGCTTACAAGATAATATTTTATATTTTTAATTGCTTCATAACTATGGGTTTAACTTTGTTTTGGGTCGTCTCGTCGTAATTCTTTAACCCATTGGTTAAGCGTTACGAGAGTATCCATAATAATACACATAAAACTTCAACTAATCAAAGGTAATATACTTTTTATTTTACTATATAGGGGTTTAGGCAAAGGGTGACTACTAATGTACATTATCCGAACTTATCGAGGATGGTCTGGTAGTAAGTGAATGTATTGCTGAAGTAGAGTATTTGGCGAATGAAAATTGGAATGGTTCACTACGCTCACGCTGCATAACTCGATAATGATGTTGGCTCAAAGCTTTTACTAATCTTACGAGGTTGTGAAGAGTTTCATTTGAATGTCGGTAGGGTTTTGATAAGTATTTTCCATGCAAGGTGGGTGTAGAGGAGAAGAGCAATACATGGTACGGTGGTTAGGAAAATGTGGCAAAGGCGAATGATTGTCATGTATGTAGACTTTTCATGGAGTCTTTGCTTAGTTTGGCAAAGGAGACCGGGAGACGAATGGCAAAATTTTTCTTTGTGGCAAGTAAGAAGACAAGATGGCTCTGGCTAAGCTTGAATGGTGAAATTTCTTGACTGGTATCGAGAAGATGAATCTTGTGTTTATAGGCTCAAGTATTAGCTAGAAATAGTAATAGGGGGCTAAGACTTTTAAAAGAATATGTAGGTAAGAAATTCTACAGAATAGAAAGATAAGCGTAAGAGAAATTTTTCAGAAAGAAGAGAAACTATTTTATAAATTTTTATTTTTAGCCTATAGGTTGAGGTTTCTTGATTCATGCATAAGGGCAACTCATCGTGAAACTTTAACATAAAGGTTAAGTTTACACGTAAATCAGCCAAATAAGAGAATAAGAATCGATTACCAAGAACAAGACATAAACACTACATGAAAATATTTTATATAACTAAAGTGGAATGATACTACTATGCATCAGGGTTTCTTTTTTTTTTTCCTAAACGAAGAACCTAACATATCCTAATCGTTAGCATTTCAACATTATCGTTACCGACTATTCATGAAGTAGAATCTTCAACTTTACTTTCGCCTTATCGGGGTTGCAAGAATAATGTCCGTCTTCTTGAGGTTGTCGGCATTGACGTTGTAATCTTCATGGCGGGCATGATGAATGATGGCGACATGACTTGGACATCTTCAAAGCAATTAGCGAAGACAACTATGATGGCATAGTTTTAAGGAAAGAGGAATTTGTTTTAAAACCCAGAATGAAAGTGGGGTAGAGTGAGAATCTTAAGGAATGAGGAAAGAATAGCAATGACTACACTTTGCAAATGTAGTATCTTTTGAAAATAAACTTTCAATTTTCTTATTCTAATGCTAACGACCATTCTATCTAGGGTTTATCCTACGGTCGTTATAGCTCGATACCAATCAGTGACCCCTATTTTCACATAGAATGCGAAAATAGAAATCTCATGTGCTACAGTACTAGTCCTCGGATCAAGTAGCTAGTACAGCACATTTATACAATTGATATCACATCCATACTCTTTATTGCAAATAATAAAGGTAATGTACATAATAAGATCTTACAATTCAAAGTAATGCAATGGAAAGAATCAAAGTCTTGTAGTATGCCCATACAATCCTCGAACAACCGACAAGGTATAATCCTAGAAAGTCTCGTCAACATTCCCGAATCTCGTCGAATAATTTCATCGAGCTATTCGATTCTTCACCCTAAAAACAACATGTAAGCAAGAGTGAGTACTTTAGTACTCAAAGAAGACTTTAGCGAAACCTATTATATATGCGAGCCATTCAAAGGAAAGGCTTTCATGGTTAATTTGCATAAAGCTAATTTGCAAAAGAATTTACTGAATTGTAGAACATAAACGGAATTTAAGTAAAAGCAGTTAATGTAATAGTATGAAACAATAAATTTCACAAACCTCAGTTCTTTCGATCTTCTTCAAGAATCAATCATTGATATCACATATCAATCCAAAATAATTCATCTCCATGAATCAATCATTGACATCACAAGTCAATACGAAATAATCTTTCCAACAAGGATATCCAATCCAAATCATGGTGCTAGACAACACATATCAAATTCCACATTTTGTAAAATAAAATGCTAACTATGTGATGACTTTACAAGTGCCCATGATCATGGTAGCGGCTAATCGATTAGTTTTTACTCGCAGAGTTATGCAGCTTTACCCACAAGACATGACTTAACTCTTTGTGCAACGTATTAGCACACTTCCTTTGGTGTGCCGCAGAGTCATGACATAACCTTTCGATTACTTAACCCTAACTTTGCACCAGCTGACGGACGTAAAACCCATACCTCGGAAGAAGAACTCGGTGCATAGAAATGATGGAACTTCCCGAAATACGGCGTACACCGTTGTATCGACAAGCGTGACTCCCAACACCTCGGTGTGGGCGCCCTCGAGCAATCCATTAAGAAACATTTCAGACTACTCCTACCTACCAATGTGCAAAGCTAGTTTTAAGCAATTTAATTAGTTAAGACTGTCCCATACCAGTACTTGTGGTTGCACGGTTACCTTGGCCTGAAAACAACCCATAGTTCGGTCCTTAATCCGACACAGGCAATAATCTCCCCCTAATCTACGTGCAAATCCATGCACACCAGGCTATTGCCAATAATTGCCCGCATCAACATTATAATTTTATTTTCATTTTAAATAAAATAACCAAAAATCAACAGCATGTCTCAACATGTCTAAGAATCATTATCATGCCTCAGCATATCCAAATATCATTTGATCAATGTCTCAATCATATCCAAGTATCATTTGATCAATGTCTCCCTTTGACGTATACTAAGTCTAAAGCATGGCTAAGCAAGATTATTAAACATCATGTATACCCAGAATGACATTATATATTGTCTAACCATGATTCTAAGGTATCAAGGTTCACAAATTCATTCATATCAAGGAGGTTTCAGGAATCAACAGGTATAACTACCAATACCCACAATATAGCAAAGTTTAATGAATATACGCATGCATGAAAAACATTTAATGAAAACATTTATAAAACTGGGATCAACATGGTCAAAGGAGGGTGCTTGCATTACAGCGAAGTCGAGGTTGTAGTCGACGATGGAAGTCGATCGTCAATTCTGGCGTCGTGAATGAAGAACATAACAAATGACAATTAACAAGTTTCAATAGGGACAAAAAGAAATCGGATAAAATTCAAATAGAAACAAATCATAGAAAGCGTGGCATGATTTAAGGTTGAGTTCTTATGATTAAAATTTCTTGTATTTTAGCCGATTAAACCTTTACATTGATATTTAAGTTTGATCGAGAACAATTTACTGTTATGTATTGTCTATTTTTACTTTACGAATTCAAGAAGTTGAATTTATATATTCTTATATTTATAATATCGAATTCAAGATGCAAAGATTGGTTAAGATTAAATAAATATGATCATTTCAAGTTTAAGGTGAATTCGTACCTTTAATTAGGATTCAGATTCAAAGCAACATTTAATTAATATTCTAGTTATAAAGAGCTAATCTATTGATTTAGGTTACTAGCATAATTTACATGATAATTGAGAAGGTTCTGGTGATGCAGACTTCATAATTATTGATTTCTCATTTATGACTAAAGTTCGTTCATTCATATTGCGGCTTAAAGAAATATGAGCACTTAGGGTTATTAAGCTATTAAGATTAATATGCAAATCATGTCGAATCAATATTCTTTCTTGGGATTACGGTAGTATGAACTTTATAGTGTGTTTACGACAGGGTTTCTTGACTTTAGCATTTAGACGAGCTATTTTATTAATTGATGAAATAGTATAAATGATCACAATTGTTAACGTTAAATCGGCCAAGTTACATTTTAAGTTTGCGGCTTCATTTTACGAGATAATTGAATCATATTTCAGATATTAGTGGGATGGCTCTAGGAATGTTTTAAAGTTAGTTTTACGATGTTTTACTTATATCCGAGTTGTTGTTCATATGAATGATGATTAAGGTCTTATTACAAATTGGTACAATTATGAAGTATTTTTGCATAATCAGGATTTCATGATTTTTACTAATGTTTATGAATTCATTTCACCATTATTTGAGCTTATGAACTTAAGTCAATAACTACTTTAACTTCTATGCATTTGAAAGGTAGTATATTTCCAAATCTAATTTACTTTCAGATTCAACTCTAAATATTTTTGCATATCTAAGTTCATTACTAATTTTTAGAGCTTACAGAACTGGTTTTGCATGATTTACATGCTAATTGCAAAAGATATTCATATTTGAATACATAATATATTGAAAACAATATATTTTAGAAAATGATTCAAACTAAGTTAGAATCTAAATATTTTTATATATTTGGGTTCCTGAGGATTTAATATTTCCATAAAAATTGATTATATTCAAATTTGAACTTGTTTGCATAAACTTTGTATGTAGCATACTTGATTCATTTATTTAAGTTTAACTTGTATAATTCATACAGAGTTTATTCTTTAAATATATTTGAATATTTAGAATCCTTATGTACTTATATGAACATATAAATTTATTTCATAATTTAAAGAATTACAAATGGTATATTTGTAATAGCAACATATTAGTGCTTGTTTGTATTCTTAAATTCAAATAACATAAAATGAGTTTGAAAATTAAATATTTTTGCATAAATGAGTTTCTCATGGGCTCAGAGGCATGTGTAAATTATTTCATAATTTTAGGATTTGTGATGCACATACTTTATTAAATGATCATATTAGGGTTCTTTTGAATTTCAATTACAAATAAATTAAACCAAGTATGAACATTAAATATTTTTGCATATTCTGAATCTTCATGATTTTATATGAATTTAGGAATTTATTTTACTTCATTTAGACTGATGGTTCAAAAGATATGATCAAATGAATATATTCGGGTTGAATATATACTGGAAAATAGGAAATATACCGAATATGGAAAGTACGTCTTCACTTGGCAATTACGCTTTCCTTTCAGGCTAGACCGGATGAGATCTTGGCATTGGGCAGGATGGCGAGATGGCGAGGCGGCACAGCGAGCGCCCGCCTGACAGAGAGAGCGTCTGTGGGGACGGTATTGCCCGCCCCCATGGCGGTGACCAAAATGGCGGCTTCAAAAGCTTCAGCGGCAATGAAGCTTTGCGGAGAAAACGAATCGGTGGTACGGTGATGATCGTGAGATCATGGCGCTGCGTGGGTGGTCTTAATCTGACCGGAGATGGCCGGGAGGTGGGTCGCCCTCATGAGCCAGCGGCGGCGCCATGACCGGGCAGCGGAGCTTCAGTTCTTCAAGAAATTCCGACAAATTGATGGCCGAATAAGAATCAGTGAGATACCAGGGACATGATTTTGGTTTCTATTTGAAGAACGTACATGTGGGGATGTGCTACCACCGTGCGCCATGAGCAGCGGGAGGAGGAGCTCGGGGCGACGGTGCTCTGGGGAAGATGAGCACAAATTGGCGCATGGTATGGCTTCTGGGGATCACTAGGAGGATTCAGTTCAGACGATTCGGTCTGATTTGAAGTATGGAGGTTCGCATGACGATTTTGCTTCTTTCGGGTTCTTTCTGGACTTGGGGAAGAAACAGCTTGATCATGCAAGGAAATGGTTTGGGGAGGAGATGGCAGTGACTGAGATGGTCTCTGGAGAATGCAGGATGGATTTTATAGCAATGGCAAGTCGATTTGGTTAAAGCTTGCTTGCGATGGCGATTCTGGCGAGGGTGCGGGAGATATTTGCCGTGGCGGAACTCTGGCAGAGTGCTTGAGCTAACCGCAAGTTGGGTTACCAACTTGCCGTGTGGCACCAATTGTCTTTGGTCGATTGTTTGCCGTGGCAAGGAATTGGCAAGCGGCAGAGTGGGCGGAAGCTTCGTGGGGGAGATTCATCACATGGCAGAGGTGCAGCGACCAAGGCAGCAGCGTGGCATCAACCTGACGGAGGTGTAGCCGGAAGCGCGATTTGGCATGGTGAGGACAAGGAAGAGAGCGGTGGAGCTCGATATTTGCGTCACGAGAGCAGAGAGAGAGAGAGGAGGCAAGGTGAGGGAGAAGGGACTGGCAGGTGGGCCAAGGGGCCACTCGGCAGGGAGAGGGAGAGGTAAGGCTGGACTGGGCTGTGTTGGATGGACGACAGGTGGCGATCCAACGGTCACAGAGAAAGAGGCGGTTCACAGTGTGCTGGGGTCAATTTGACCTACTGATTAGGGTCACCAAACCGACTCAAAATTTTATAATAATTTTTTTAGAGGTTGGAAAGGTGCAGATGAAGGTCCAGATGAATTTTCATAAATAAATTCATTGTATATATTTTATTAAAATTCTGACAATGATTAATGCACAGAAATTCTAATTCTGTTTTTGATTTACTAAAGTGTCCAAATAAATTTATTTATATTTGAAAATTTGTTTTTCAAATTAATTTGATATAATAATGCTTCTGTAAAATTTTAAGAATTTTATATTTGATATTTAATTTATAATAATTCTGACATTGCTGATTTCAGCTTTATTGGTTTTCTGTTTTTGAATTTATAAAAGATTCAAATGTAAGTTTTTATTCTTGATATTTTTACCAGAGATATATATGAGCCTTAGGTCGGCATATTAAAAATATCAACTTGAGATAAGATCTGGATACAGCTACAAAAATCTGACATGACTTCACTTCAAATTTCTTGTCTTTAGATTATCTCATGTTTTTCTTTTTATTTTAATCATTCGGATTATCTCAATTGTCATTATTGTGATTCTGAATATATTTTTAGAGCTCTGAAATTTTAATAATATTTTTGTTGATATTTTACTTTTACTTTCTTACTTTTACCATTTTACCATTTCATTGTATTTAGCTTTTTCTTTTAAAAGTAAAAGCTCAAGAAATTCAATCATGCAAGAAAATCCAGAAAAATGGAAATTCAAATCAAGATTATATTTCAAACTCATTTTGATATTTCATTTGTTTTGATAATAATGATTTTAAGTTTTGAATCTTCCTTTTGATTAAAATTGAAATGGAGGAAAATGAGATAAGAATATTATTTAAAATCAACATCTTGATTTCAATTACACTTTTAATTCATTTCCATTTTCAAATATGAAATTTTCATTTTTATTTATTTTCAAATTTACAGGGCTGTTACACTTCTTGGGGATTAGCTTGCATGTATGGTGTTTGTGCTAATGCCTAGCTAGGATTTCTGATTTTGAGATGATTTTGGTTAGAGGATGGGAGAGATTAGAAATTGTGCTTGATGTGATTTAGCAAGGTAGGCTTTATCGCTAAAGATTTACCTCTTGTATGGGGCATAACCTGATAATTTGCATGAGTGCTCCTTTGCTTAGCATATTTTGAAGCATGATGGAGAACTCCCCCGTGCATGCGTTCTGTTGTCTTATGTTTGTGATGCTCTTTGGTGGTGTCTGCTTTGAACATGGCTGCTTCTTTCAGTAACGGTTAGCTTATTGATTAGTGCTTAATTGCTTATGGATAGCATAATTCTAGTTTATTAATTAAGGCCTTTACAATTACTTCAATGTATAATTTAGCACTTCCACCTTTCTATGTAGTTCTTATCTGTACTCTACAAAGATCTAAATGTAGCAGGTGGTATTTTTTTTATGTTACCAGCTCTTCTTTCAAACATTTAAGTGCTTGTTTACATGAATTGTGCTGATCAATGGCTGCATGGACTATGCAATGCTCTATTGGATGCCATCTGTTGTTCACTAAGGCTTGCCTCGTGATTAATTCTCAATTATGTCAGATGTAGAGTATGAAAGAGCAGGTTACACAACATTAATGGAGTCACTCACCCATGGAGTGGTAGTGGGTCTTCATGGGTTTATTGTCCTGTGGTTCATCACTGATTGGCTATAGTAGGGAACATGCAGCTACTGATAGAAAATTATTTGCTCATTTGCACAGCAAACCCTTTCTTATTGTCCTTATAGTACTTGTCAGATAATGCATTTCTAGCACTACAAATGAATAATATGGTTCATGTCAAAATTGAATCGCTAAGTTGTTTATGTACTGCTGCTTCAGCGTGTTCCATCCCTACCTTCCCAAGATTCTTAGACGGCCGAATTCGCAAATTAATACTTTGTTAATCCCTTGGTCGCACCGACACAGTACTAAACTAACCTCTCTTCTCTTGTTGATCTAAATTAGTACATTTGAGTTGACTTAACACTACCTAGGGAGATTCTGAAAATCAGACTAGTCGTTGTTCTGAAAAGGATTTGCACTTGGACATATAGCATAATTAAGCTCTTGACCCTATGTTGTGTAGACTTGTGTTTGTCTATATATCTTCATTGATGAACCTTACCTTGTGTTTAGGCTTTGAATTGTACACTCAATCTTGACGAATGCATGTCGTTTGGTCTTCTTATGTATGCGATATGAAAATTAATTGCCATTCTAATTTGTGACATCATTTTTGCTACATCATTCATACCCTTCCAAGAATTGAACCCTCAGGTATTTGCCATGTTTTAGAGAATCTAAAGACATTTGTCCAGCAGCTGTGTTGATGCGTTCTCCTCCATACGCTATGGGTGTCTGATATCAGACAACCAAATATCTTACTTGGAAAGGAACTTGGCAACGTCATGGCCATCCACGTACCACTCAAAGGCAAACCAGCGGCATCTACTCACGTATATCCGGATAACTTCGAGAACAATCTGATGGTTCTTGTTGTGCTCATTCACCGGATATCGGATAGCGGCTCCTTTCAACAAAGACCAAATATCGGATAAACAGCTTTCTCATAAAGGTATAGGCATATAAAGCTATAATTTCCTTTCTGCTTCTTTAACATTTATCCCTAACAATCCACTATGTGTAGCTCTCCTACTATATAATAGAATGACCGATGCTCTTTATTCTTGAGGGAGAGGAAGAGCATCAAAATATGAACTAGTATTGTATAATCACAATGTGAGTACATATAAATATATCTCCTGGATTATACGTGGGTATTGGACCATGCTAAGATGGTATGGCACGGGCTCAATCGACTATGAGTATAGACAATGTCGTGTCAAGCTAGTCCAACTCATCCCCAATGAGCCTAGGTGCGGTCTATTGTACGCCGCCATGCTAGGCGGTCCGTTTGGATTCTAGCCGCAAAGAGAGGAAAGGAGTTGGGGACAAGCTAGGCACTTAATGGTGTG
>JAYEVE010001137.1:0-95040 GCA_036346375.1 Guadua angustifolia | reverse complement strand
CGCCTTCTGTTGAATTTGAGCAGATTCGTGTCCGGCTTGCTTGCTCGCCATCCTCGTGTGACTCTATTGGAGGCTCTTCATGCCTATTCGACCGAGGAGACTCGCTCTTCGTAGGCGCGGGCTCACTGGTGTCTCCCTCATCTTGGCGGCGCTGCTTCTACTCCTTCGTCACTGGCACCTACTCCAGCTTTTGCCATCGGTGGCGAGGTCTTCACCGCACCTCATCGCAACAAAAAAGGCCATGTGGAGCAGCTTACGCTCGGAAGAAGAAGGATTTTGCTCGTCTGAGTAACCGTCCTCCTAAGAGCACCGGAGGCTCAGCGCTTCTCTCACCTCCTCAGCAGACTTGTTGGTTCGACTTCACGCAGAAATTTTATGCTATCGCGTCGAATGGTCGCTTCTACACGCATGTGTTCTACTGGTTCTCGCTACTCGCCTTCCAAAGAGAGACCACCCTTCTCATCGTAAACACACCATGGATTCTTGACTCGAGCTTCTTTTCATATGACATCCGATCCCACGAGTCTACATTCCATTAGTCCTCTTGTTGCTCCTACCACTGTGCGCACCGCAGATGGTACTTTTTCTTTTTCTTGTAGGGTGGCACTCTTTCATCATCCTCTTTTCATGTTCCTCGCTTCTTATGTTCCTAAACCGACCATGCAACTCATATCCGCCGGCGCCATCGATCATGGTTGTCGGGTTATTCGGATTCTCGACTCTTGTTGTGTTCAGATCGCCGCACGGGCTCTAGTTGGGATCGCCTCGCCGCCATGACTCTCGCCGTCTTTGGGAGCTTGACTGGCTTCATCTACCTTCCGCGCTTCGCCATCTCTCGCTTCCTCTACCTGGCTCAAAGATCCGCTGCTTCTTCTAATGACTTTGCTCAAGGGCATCACCGTTTGGGCCATCTTTGTGGTTCACGTCTGTCTTCTTTAGTTCGTCGTGGTCTTTTAGGCTCGTGGTCCTGGTGATGCCTCTTTACATCAGATGGGTTGTAAGCTTGGCAAACAAACTACAACTTCCCTACCATTCTAGTGAGTCTATATCACAATCATTCTTTTGATCTTGTTCATTCTCGATGTTTGGGGTCCCATTCCTTTTGTTTCAAAAGGGGTCATAAATATTACATTCTTTTTATAGATGATTTTTCTCGCCACACTTGGATATATTTTATGTCATCTCGTAGTGAGGTTCTCTCCATCTATAAGACTTTTACCACTATGATTCGTGACTCGCTTTGATTCTCCCATTCGTATTCTTCGTGGCCGACTTCTACAGAGAGTCTGTCAGAGCTCTTCGTGGTTTTCTTGCTACACGGGCACTCTTTCTCGCTTTTCTTGTCCCGGTGCTCGTGCTCGAAATGGTGTGGCCGAGCGCAAGCATCGCCATCTTCTTGAGACAGCTCGTGTTTTATGCTTGCTTCCATTGTTCGCCTCATTTTTGGGCCGAGGTCGCTTCCATCGCCACCTACTTAACCAATATCCAACCTTCTTCGCTTCTAAAGGGTGGGATTCCAAGAGAGCGCCTTTGTGGCATGCCTCCGATTATTCCGACTTCGCCTTTTTGGGTGTGTGCTATGTTCTTCTTGCACCTCGCGAACGCACTAAGCCGATCGCTCGACCTATTGAGTGTGTCTTTCAGGCTACAGCATCTTGAGCATAAGGGATATCGTTGTTGGGATCTGTTGGTTTGCAAGATGCGATCTCACGGATGTTACTTTTGATGAGTCCCGCCCTTCTAGCCTCGCCCTTCTTCTTCACCTACATCCCTTGTTGAACCACCGTTTTTCTCGACCTTTCCCGATACTCCAGCTTGTCATTTTTCCTCTTTCACACCCAGTGTCTCCTTTATCGCCGGCCTCACCACCGACCTCTCCTCCCAAGGCTTCTTCCGATATTGTTCCTTCCTATCCTCTCAGACTACACTCATCGCCCTCGAGCCGAGGATTCTTCATAGCCATCCTTTTCTCGATGAGCCATCTTCTTGATGTCTCCTGCTACGCTTTCTTCGCGATCGGCAATGATTCGCCTCCCGAGCGCTTTTGGCTTTGTTGGTGCCTGCTCGCCGAGCCGACTTCTTACCGTGATGTCGTTATTCATCGTGAATGGCAAGATGCGATGGCGAGGAGCTTGTTGCCCTTGAGCGACCGCACGGGATCTTGTACTTCTTCCTCCATGTGTCCGCCCCATTACATGCAAGTGGGTCTATAAGATTAAGACTCGCTCGATGGTTCTCTTGAGCGCCACAAGGCTCGCCTTGTGGCACGTGGTTTTCAGCAGGAGCATGGTCGTGATTATGATGAGACTTTTGCACTCGTGACTCACATGGCCACTGCTCGCACTCTCCTTGCTCAGGCCTCTCTGCGTGAGTGGTCTATTTCTCAACTTGATGTCAAGAATGCCTTTCTTAATGGTGAGTGCATGAGGAGGTCTATATGCGCCCACTACCGTGTATTCTGCCTCGAGGGCATGGTTTGTCGGCTTGCCGCTTCTTTATGGGCTCAAGCAAGCCCTCGTGCTTGGTTTGAGCGTTGCTCGTGATCACCGCACCGGCTTCTCTGCAAGTGTTCATGATCCCGCTCTTTGTTCACACTTCTTCTCGAGGTCTGACTCTTCTCCTTCTATATGTTGATGACATGATCATTACCGAGATGATTCTCAAGATATTGCTTTTGTAAAGGCTCGCCTCAATGAGCGCTTTCATGTCCCACCTAGGTCCTCTTCGCTATTTTCTTGGGATTGAGGTTTCTTCTACATCCGAGGGTTTCTTTCTCTCAAGAGAAGTATATCCAGATCTTCTTGATCGTGCTTCTCTCATCGATGAGCGTCATACCGAGACTCCTATGGAGCTCAATGTTCACCTTCGATCATCGATGGTGAACCTCTTGAGGATCTACTCGCTATCGCCATCTTGTTGGGAGTCTTGTTTATCTTGGTGTCACTCGTCCCGACATTTCGTGATCCAAATCCATATCTTGAGTCGATTCGTCAGCTCTCACTCACTCCACTATAGTCATCTTCTTCGTGTTCTACGATATCTTCGTGGAACTATCTCTCGCCTTTTTCTTTCCACGCCCATTTCTTTACTGACTCAGCATACTCGATGCTACATGGGCTAGTGATCCCTCCGATCGCTTGGCCTCTTTCGCTTATGTTGTTTTTCTTGGTGGTTCTCTCATTTCTTGGAAGACTAAGAAGCAGACGGCATTGCTCGAGCGCCGAGGTGAGTTATGCGCTATGGCTCTTTTGACAAAGAGAGGTTACTTGGCTACGGTGGTTACTTGAGGATCAGGTTGTGGCTCTTCAGTATGTGCCTTCAGAGCTCCAGTTAGCAGATTTCTTCACGAAGACACAAACTAGAGCCTATCATAGTTTTTACCTATCCAAACTCAGTGTTGTAGATCCACCATGAGTTTGAGGGGGGGTGTTAGACAGTATCTTGGTATACCTTGTATAGATATTGCCTAATATAGGCTTTCCCTTTATACTCTCATGTACATGTATATATTCTGGCCCATTGGCCTCCGATGAATACAAGTGCTATTCATAACAGATTTGAACTCGATCCAATCTTGTATGACCACAAATCCAACGCAAAGATGCGATCTCTGCGACACTTAATTGTCAACATGCCGCTTTTAGTAGGCCAACATTCTCGCACCATACAACATCGCAGTCTAATAGCCGCCCTATAGAACTTGCCTTTTAGCTTCGTGGTACCCTTTTGTCACAGAGAACGCCAGATGCTTGACGCCATTTCATCCATTCCGCTTTAATTCTATGGCTAACATCATCAATATCCCCATCTCTCAGTAGCATCGATCCCAAGTATCGAAGGTATCCTTCTTGGGCACTACCGACCTTCCAAACTCACATCTCCCCTCATGTCTAGTAGTACCGGTCACATCTCATATACTCGGTTTTAGTCCCGCTAAGTCTAAAACCTTTCGACTCTAGGGTCTCGCCACAACTCTAGTTTCCTATTTACTCCTCCGGCTTTCATCCACTAGAACTACATCGTCAAGAAAAGCATACACCACGAGATATCTCCTTGAATATCCTCGTGATCTCATCCATCACCAAGGCGAAGAGGTAAGGGCTCAGAGTCGACCCTTGATGTAGTCCTATTTTAATCGGAAAGTCATCTCGTGTCACCATCGCTTGTTCGAACACTAGTCACAACATTGTTGTACATGTCCTTGATGAGGGTAATATATTTTGTTGGGACTTTATGCTTTTCCAAAGCCCACCACATAACATTCCTTGGTATCTTATCATAAGCCTTCTCCAAGTCGATAAAAACCATGTGTAGGTCCTTCTTCTGTTCCCTATACCGCTCCATAACTTGTCTTATTAAGAACAATACTTCAATAGTCGACCTTCCGGGCATGAACCCAAATTGGTTCATGGTGATACGCGTCATTCTTCTCAAACGATGCTCTATAACTCTCTCACATAGCTTCATAGTGTGGCTCATCAGTTTAATCCCCCTGTAATTAGTACAACTTTGAATATTTCCCTTGTTCTTGAAGATTGGTATAAATTTAACAGTGATTTTTGTTACATTCAAAACTATGGGATTGACCAAAACGACATCTATTTAGTAACAGAGGGTTGACGGAGTATTGATTTCTCCGAACTTGAATAAAATAGTGACTGAGAACGAGGGTTAGAAATTACCGTTATCCTCATCTTTGTCCCCAAGGTACCTTTTGCGGGTTAATACTCTCCATAAGTGTCTTCGTTGTTGGTAAATGATATGAGATGGAGACAGGTGGCTTTCATTGGTTGCACCACGTAGTCACAGTTTATGGATTATGGACTGTATTTGACCCAATCCGCTTGGGAAATGCAGCATAATAACTGAAATTGAAATTCACTAATGAGGGCTTGCTTAATTAGAAAATTGTTGAATTCCATTCTTTTATTTATAATTTACTATTTGGAACTATACTGAGGATATTATAGAAAAACACGATGGGTTCTATTTTTTAGTTAGCTGTGCACAGAAAATGTTTAATGTTATATGGAACTGGATTGCCTTGCCTATGAAGCCTGTATATTTATGTCTGACTTCTAGTTCTTTCTTTTGTAGTGCTTTCTGCAACTATGCAGACCTTGAGGCATTCACTGAAGAGAAAAAGAGGTCTCTACTTGCTGCGACAGGGTAAAGGTGCTGATTTTGTGAGAGCGGTTGATGAGATTATCGATGCTTATGATTCTTTGAAGGAAGATAGTAACCATAAGATTGACTTGGATGCCAGTGAAGTGAAACCAGGTGTAGAAAATCTTGCTGATAATAATAGCAGCTTGGATACTGCAGGTCTACTCAATAGCTCTAATATAGGTAGTGATAAAAAGCTAGAAGACCATTCCGTCACTGCAAGAGGTCATGACATGGTCAATTCTGATGAGCCTGCTGCCACTGTAATGGGGAGCGAGCGATGCGTTGTAAATTCTGCTCCTGATGAGCCTACTGAAAATGTATCCATCCTTGATGAAACGAGGAATACCCCTTTGTCTACTAGTTCATTTTCAAAGAAGAAGCTCAGGGATGCACAGCCTCAAAATTGCTACACAAGGAGTAGGGTTCCATCTCTGCGGAGGTTAAGAAGTTCATTAAGTGTTGAAACCAGAGAGGCTCAGGATTCTGGTAAGCTTTCAGCTGAAACCAGTTTGGCTTCTGTTGATTTGGTTTCTGATGACAATAAGGAAGATTCCACTCTTCATAAATACGTAGAGGATGACAAAGCTAACTCTGGTCCCCCTTCTACACAAGATGATGTTTGGTTGCATTCCAGTGGAGGCTCTTTCAACCAACCTGGAACGCCTGGGGCCAGTAACAGCAATAAAAAATTGGATTCTACTGCTAAGGTAGATAGTACTTGTAACAGTGAAGCATCTCAAAATGGAGCTTCAGAGACAGAGTATAAATCGAATTGTACATCAGGTCTTCCCATGAATACAGCAGTAATTTTCAAGAGAAAAAGAAAGCCAAACAGAAAGCGGGTTCCTCATTCTACAGATTGTATGGCACTAAATAAGGATGCAGAATTACAGGCTGAGTTAAGTGAAAGCCTTGCAGATTCTCCAAATTCAAAGAATGAAGCGAATAAGTCAGATGGAGACGAGCACTTGCCTTTGGTCAAAAGGGCAAGGGTTCGAATGGGAAGGCCTCAATTGGAGGATTCACCATTTGATGAGATTGATTTTCCTACTAACAAACCAGAGCTTGCAACACCTGCAGACAAATGTGATATGCATGATACACCCGCACTACCTGGTGATGATTATACAGCTGATCGATCATCAGTGGTAAATATTGTTTCAAATCAATCATCCAAATTAGACATGCCTATCCTGTCAGGGGAAGGTCAGCCTGTTTGGAAGAATAAAGAATACCAACCAAAGGTTTTAACATTGGATGTGGAAGCTGCTTTGCCTCCATCAAAACGCCTTCATCGTGCTTTAGAAGCTATGTCTGCTAATGTTGCTGAAGCCATTAATAGTCTGCCCGAAGAGACAGCATCAAAGCAGTTGTTTCTAAGTGGTTTTGTGCTTTCTTCAGAAAACAACCTTTATAATATATCTGCAGATGCAGTAGTCACAACCCCAACAGATCTGCAATAGTTAAAAGCCCTAGACCATCCTTGAGCACGCACTGTGCATAGCCCAACAGGCAAAAGGCACACCTCTGAATCAAATTTACAAAATAACAATGTGCCTACTTCTGTTTCAGTTCCTTCTGAAACAAAAGATGATAATGATCATATCCTGGCGAAAGGCAATATTTGTGAAGAAACCTACATAAACAGCAAAAATACTGATTGTTCGTTGGTTTGTAATGAAGATAATGATGTCTGTGCGAAAGGTTCAGCCCTAACTATGAAGTTGAATGAGACTGCTCTTGATGTTACACAGACCATAGCTGTACCCGATCGCTTATCATCATCATTGGGAAAAGCTAGTGGTAATGAAGTCACCAAACCAATTAGCTGCAATGAGGATACAAAACCAATTGGCTGCCCTGCTCGTGGTGTTGATAGATGTGCCAAGCCAGTTGACCAAATGAAGTTTCATCTCTCTGATAATAATGTGTCATGTGATTCTATACCACATGGTGAGACTGTTTTAGCTGAATCAGCAATCCATGTGGGTGATACAGGAAGCACCTCTTCATTGGCTATGAAGTCTTCCAGTATTCAATCGGATGCAGACACCCGAACATTTGAAGTGTAAGCTCTAAATTTCATGTCAAAAGTAAATCTTTGCTTATGTATGCATGGGCTATTTGTTTTCCTTGATATATTCCATAAAACTTAATGTCATCTTTCTGCAACAATTTTAGGCTTGTGTTATTTCTGTTTCAGTCATATTTCTTTTCCAAATATGTGTTAGTATGTCTTTCTTTCAATGTAATGATGTAATGGATAGTTATTTTGCCTGAATATGTCTACTTCTGAAGTTGCACTTGCAAAATACTAGATTTCCTTGGTGGGGTAGGACTTACGAGGATACATATATGTGACATGTTTACATTGGTACAGATATAGGACATTGATTATAAAAACTAGGTACGCGAAGGGTGCTGCACATGTGGCTGGTTGGGAGCCGTTTGGTGGTGGGCATTGACATGGCAGTGGTGCTTGGTCATTATTAGGCATATCTATAATAACACACAAAATGCAGGCGCATATTGTGCTCTCCATTTCGTTTGAGCTTAATGCAAACTCCCTAGCGTGGACCGTTGGCTTAGGCTTGGATGAATTAGATTTAGGTGGGATCCCTCGTATGTAACTTAACAATCTGCCTGGGGGTTATTGAAATTGTGCATCCATGTGATCCAAGCTATCCCATGGCTTATGTGGGAAGTTTACAACTTTACATAATTGCGCCCAAACATGGGTTCGCACTAAATTCTCCCCCGTGTTTATTACAAATAAATATGAACAAGAAAAATGCTTGTGTCTTGATACATGACTAGTATTAAACCCTCACATTGTTGTGGGAATTCTACTCCTTTGTGATTGGTATGGAAATTTTTTGCATTATCAATGGTGGATGGAAATGCTTATGCAGACCCTACAAAATAAGTTGGTTGTTGTTTTGTGTGAGAGAGATCCAGGGAGAAGGGGTTGTTTAATTTTAGCATTTCTTAGAAATATGCAGTAAGTTCTAGAGTGTATATTTTATTATGAGTAGTACACATTTGTGTTCGTTGGATCTGAATCAGACAGCAAGAAGAAAATGTGGTGATGTGCACTCTCTTGTTCCATATTTTGAACTCATCTTAATATAGAGATTAGATTTGCATTGTACCTAAAAAGGAAAGGCTTACACCAACCTGTAGATGATAATGTATACTGATATAATCTTCCAGATGTATGCCCTGTTTGAAACATGGGAAAATTGGTGGAAAGGAAGCATCCGTCAATATGCATGGCCTTTGGATACTAAGTAGCTTGGGTTAATGTACATGTCTCAAAACATATTGGCAAACCTTCATAATCTATTTCACCAGACAAAATTGAATGAAATAAATGAATGCACTGTGGATGAGTGGTATCACTGGCACAGTTGATGTTTCCTTTCCTACAAAATTCCTATGTTCCATATGAACCCTTTGGCCTTGTTTGGATGGGCTGGGAATTTGAACTAAAATCCTAGCCTATTCATGTGGATGGGCCGGGACTTTGGCCCATCAAAACAAGGCCTTAGTGTAATATCAAATTGATGTTTTTATCCATCAACATGCACTGCCTTTGGATACTAAATAGCTTGGTTTAATGTACATCTCAAACATATTGGCAAAACTTCATAATCTATTTCGCTTGAAAAAAAAACCTAATGCACTGTGGATGAGTGGTATCACTCGACACCATCTTCATTTGCTCATTGACTAGGAGCTTACTACTTTAATATTTCCTTTGTAAATTTGATGATTTCAATTGGATTTCGTGAAGTCACAAGGACATACAAGGAGAGATTCCTTGGTGTATACTTTTTGCTGATGATGTGGTGCTAATTGATGAGTAGGGTAGGCCAATGAAGCCGGAAACGCGGAACGTGGCAGAGTTCCTCGTCCCGGGAACTTCGTCCCAAACAAGGAACGGGACAACACGCAGACGTCAATTCAACGCCATCGAACGCCGATTCAAACCCCGTGGATGCGGGGACGCGGTGGGAACCAAGAGGAGTTGAGGAGTTGGGGGAGAATGAGAACCTGCGCTTGGAGAAGACGAGGAAGCAGAAGCGGGCGGCCACGGCCGGTCACCTCCGTTTGCAGATTCAGCGCCGGCTTCCTTGGCGCATTGGCGCCCGGCCATCGCGAGGAGATCACAGCGCGCCGAGCGCCGCGACGGCGTATGGCGCTTGAAACCCCCATAACAAGGCCAAGTTGCTCATGGTGGCCGACATCCTCAAAGCAACGCTCGGCCGCAATTTCTATCCTCCCGTGAGTGTCGCTCATTCTCGCTTCTCACAAAAAATGAGCGGTGGCGACTAGGGTTTCTCCTCATGCTACCAGGTCGGTTCGGTCCTTGTGACTCGGGCCAGATGGGCCGAATAGTGCATGGGCTGGATGGGTCATGTTGACAAAAGAAGCAAGACACCAAGACCTCACGGCTTCAAGCAATATTACAGATTCCAGATTTCCATCTATCCATTATATGATTATAGTTGCAGCTTTTAGTATTTATCGTCAATATCTATGATCTTATTAAAAATAAGAACTTGTATTGGTTAAACTTGACTATGAAATATGATATTACTATTATATTTAATTCCGTTTCTACGTCATCGTTCCTACTACATTGGAACGCATTCCTCGTTCCAAGGGATCGTTCCAGGAACATCGTTCCCAACCAATTGGGAACACGTTCCAACTCTCGAACGAACACTCAAAGAGGTATACCTCCTTCGCACTCATAATTTTCAAAGTGGCATCCTCGTCCGCGCTCCGTTCCTCGACCCCCTCAACCCGGGAACTTGGCTTCATAGGGGTAGGCGTTGATAGAAAACTTGAGTTGTCGAGGAAGACTTTAGATCAAAGGGTTTTATACTTAGTCAGACTAAACTAAGTATATGAGGTGTGTGTTCAGTGGTGCTATGGCAGGTGATGGAGATGTTAGTCTGGATGGAAAAGTAGTGTCCAAGAAGGAAACATTTCAATATTTGGGATCGATGCTGTAGAGTGATGATGAGATAGACGAAGATGTGAGCCACAGGATACGAGCGGGGTAGTTGAAATGGTGCCAAGCATTGTGTGGCCTATGTGATAGAAATGTTCCTCAAAAGTTAAATGGAAGTTCTATAGGATGGTGATTAAACTTGTGATGTTGTATGGAGTGGAATGTTGGGCGACAAAGACATGTACAGACGATGAGCGTAGCAGAGATGCAGATGCTGCGGTGGATTTATGGTCATACAAGGGAAGATCGAATCCACAATGATGATATACGTGATAGGGTTGGGGTAGCACCAATTGAAGAAAAACTTGTCCAAAATCATCTGAGATGGTTTGGACATCTCTAATGGAGGCCTATTGAGGCACCAGTGTACAATGGAATTTTAAGTCATCTAAAAAACATAAGAAGAGGCACAGGTCAATTGAGATTGACATGGGAAGAAACAATTAAAAGAGATTTGAGAGATTAGGATGTTCCCAAAGATTTGACGTTGGATAGAAGTGTATAGAAGTTAGCAATCCATGTACCGGAGCTATGACCCAAGATCGAAGGTTAGGGGGGTTTTATTGACTTTGATTGGGTTTCTTTTCTAGCCTACCTCAACCTGTTTGAGACAAAAGGTTTGGTTGTTATTGTTGTCAGTTGGATTTTTTTTAAAAAATTTCCTGTACAGATTTGATGCTTTTTCGAAATTTGCTGGTTATAGCTTCTTTGGTCATATCCTATAAATCTTTCCATTACAAGTGGATGCCAATATATCTTTTATGGGATATTTCATTTATCCTAGAGAATCCTTTCTTAAGAGTGGGAATTAGTTGGGACTGTTTCTACCTCCAAATGCTCTATCCCTTAATCTATATGTTTGTTCTCTCTTGATTTGAAATAGAGATTGTTATAGAAACATGCCATTTAAAAGTCGGTGGAGAGAAATTTTTAGGGCCTCAATGGAAATGTCATTGTTATGCGGACATGTCACGAGTCTGAACAACCTCTATTACTTGAGCTCTAGATCCACTGGTTTACAGCAGGAATGCTTATAATTCAAGAAAGAAAGGAGTATGATGAAGTGATGTCCTATTAATGGCAAATAGTAATTAGACACTTGAAGTGATGATAGAACTTTTTCACTTCAACTGAAATGTGAGGCATAAGTAAAATATGGAAGTTTTCATCAGACGGGAAGTACTCTGCAAAATCTGCTTATAAAACCTTCTTCCATGGGACTGTGGCCTTTAGACCATGGGAAAGAATTTGGAAAGCCTGGGCCCCTGGAAAATGTCGGTTCTTTATGTGGCTTGTCGTGAAAAACAGGTGCTGGACAGCTGATCGGCTGGCTAAGCGTGGTCTCCCACACCCGGCGATGTGCCCGCTTTGTGTTCAGGCTGAGGAAACTATCAACCATTTGCTGCTCTCCTGCGTTTTTGCTCGAGAATTTTGGTTCAGACTTTTTCAGAATATAGAGCTTCAAAACCTAAGTCCAAGACCGAGTGAGGAGTTTTTTGATGAGTGGTGGGAAGGAGCTTTGGCTGCAGCTCCTGCCCCTGTTAGAAAAGGTCTTAATTCTCTAGTTATTTTAGGGGCATGGACTCTTTGGAACCATCGAAACAAGTGTGTGTTTGATGGCCTTTCTCCTGCCATAGATCGAGCTTTGTCCCTTGCTGGTGAGGAGCTCAATCTTTGGAGACTGGCCGGTGCTAGCAGCCTGGCTCCTGAGAAAGTCTGATCTCAATAGGTTTTTTGGTTGTTCTTTGGTCGTTTTTTTGCTTTTTACTTCAAAGGTGCGCTGTATGTTTTGAGTGTAAGTGGGTGTTTGATTGTATGGACTCTTGCTGCCTTTTTTCTTCTTAATATAATGATACGCAGCTCTCCTGCGTGTTCGAAAAAAAAGTAAAATAATCCTTTGTACATTCTGAATACAAGATCTACAGTTTTATGGAGAGGTGAATATATTTTAGATATGGTGCCCAAATGCACAGTTTCTCTTGTTTTGTCTGATCTTTTCTTTTGTTCTACCTTCCAAGTTAGTAGTTATATTTACAAGTCTTCTGGAAAGGTGTGACGATACTTATTTTGTCTTGCAGGCATGCCTTCTCGGCTTTGGCATTGAAAGACCTGAACCACAGAAACCTAAAGGATAAGAGCACCTCTCCAGATTCAATGCCCATGAAAGAACTTATCGCTGTTGCGCAAGCTAGAAGGTTCTCTCGATCAACTTCCTTTCTTGACAACTTTCTGAATGCCAAGTATATTCCTGAAACTTTAGTCAACACACCTCTCAAGGAAGGATCACAGTGGCAGTTGTCACCTTCAAATCGGATAATCCGTCCACCTCTACAATTGATAGTGTTCATTCTAGGAGTCCTTTTGATAGTCTGCAACAGAAGGGCCTGAGCAAATTAGCAGGGCACAATGAGGCTAATGCAGCACGAAAGGCATTTGGAGCTTTCCTTGGAGCACTGACAAGAACAAAAGAAAATATAGCACACATAACACGCCTTGCTATTGATTGTGCTAAACATGGCATTGCTGGGGAGGTTAGACCATGCATATCCTCTTTTGTTTTATTATTTTATTTTTCATAGGGAATACTGTTTTGTTGTGACTTCTAGATGTTCGTTTAGCATTTTGTAGCTATGCTTTTATTTAGGATTATAGCCATTTTCTTGCTTGTAGATTTATTTAACATTGTTGCTTTACTTGTTATGTTGATGGATTAGCAAATATTTGGATTCATCTTGGTTTGCTTAGCCTGGTTATGATGCTATGTTCTCTGTGCCAATTACCAGCTGTTCTTTATTATGTGCAATTAGGAACAAATGTTTCGCTTCTCAAGTATCGAGCTTGTTTACCAGATTACCAGTAGAAGAGAACCAACTCTAATAGTTTTTTGTTTCTTTATGCTTTTGACATTGTATGACAACCTATAACGTCAACTCACTGAGTTGGAAAGAACCAGTGGTAATGCTGGCAGACATCACTCTATAAACATGCATGCCGCCTTCAGCTTACCAAGGAAAGACAAATACGGTCTTTCACGCAACCAATTGCCATCTAGCAAATTTTCTGATGCTGTTTTTTGTTTCATTGTTTAGGCGATTGATATTATTGTTGAACATCTGGAAAAGGAATCGAATTTATATAAGAGGGTGGATCTTTTCTTTCTTGTTGATTCAATAACTCAATGCTCCCGCAATCAGAAAGGTAATTGTATGACCTCCCATTTTTCTCAGTATTTTTGTATCGACGGTATTTTTCAGTACTGCAAGAAATTTTGCAGGTGTAGCTGGAGATGTATATCCCTCTCTCATTCAGGCGGTTCTACCTCGATTGCTTTATGCTGCTGCACCTCCTGGAAATTCAGCATGGGAGAATCGAAGGCAGTGTCTTAAGGCAAGCACCTTCAATGGTCCGTTAGAACAGATGCAATGTGCAATGCTCCTTTTCGCCCCTTACAAGTTTGTGATTTGATTGTTAGGTTTTAAAGCTTTGGCTTGAGAGGAAAACATTTCCAGAATACATCATTCGTCACCATATTAGAGAACTTGAGGCTATCAATGAGGCATCATTTGGAAGTTCTCGTCATCCTTCAAGGACAGAGAGAGCTTTAAATGACCCGTTGCGTGACAATGAAGGAATGCTCGTTGATGAGTATGGGAGGTATGCTTGTCAAACTGAAAAACCCCTTAGCAGTCTCCCTTGTTCATGTACGAGAAATTGGTTTTGTTGCATGTATTAGCGTGGCATGTTTATATTGTTCATATGTTTTTGTGTTTACATAAGTAAGGTGATGACCAGATGAAATTGCCCATACATGAAATGGGATCATCATGCATTAGCTTTTGGTACGCCAGGTTAGGGTATGCCTTATGCCTATATCCTTGTGTCCATATATGAAAGAGCCTAGTCCATGCTCCAAATATTGGAAGCAAGCAAAATTGCCGCAGAATTAGTGGAACTAATCTTCACTGTGCAATTTTGAGTAATTTTCTTAGAGCATTTTTATGCTTCAGGTGCTTTTGTTGGTCGGTTAAGCAGTGTGCTATGATGGATAAATGATGCCAATATCCAACTTGCAAATATTGGATAAAACCCACCAAGATTGAATTGAATCCTGCCTTCTTTTCTATGCTATGTGGAGTAGCACATTAGCTAAAAATATGAAAGAATTATCACCAGAACATAGGGGGAGGACTCAGTAAAGTTGCTTAAGACTGAACGATTTTTAATGGACATCCTTTTTGATAACATCTGAGACAAATCTATTACATAAAACATGCATTGCATGTGTTTAGGATAATGTATTTACTACATACAGTGCAGAATCGTGGCTGTGACATTGATGATGCTTGATCTCATGATTTGGTGCTAGGAGGTCCTTTGAGTTTAACTCGTCACATATTGCAAATCACAGTTACACTTAGTGTTTCGTCTAGTTTCTCCATGTTCATATATTTTATTATTTTCAACAGCAATGCTGGTTTTCACCTACCAAACTTAATTTGCACAAAAGTACTTGAAGATGAGGAAGGAAGCTCCTCTGAGGATAGGAGTTTCGAAGCTGTTACACCTGAACAGGATGGTCCAGGTAGTGACGAGAAGGAAGAATCTCAAATGCCTGTGGATAAGCATCGGCACATCCTTGAAGAAGTTGATGGTGAGCTTGAGATGGAGGATTTAGCTCCACCATCTGAAGTTGAAGATAGCACGGCATGTCGACAAGAGCATAGTGATACCAAGATTACGACATCAGATCACCATCCTTCGGATAATGGTCCTCCCCTCCCTGACGATAGGCCTCAATCACCGCCGCCGTTGCCATCATCCCCTCCACCTGTGCCACCTCCTCCACCCGCACCCATTGCTCTGAGTACACTGTTGCAGCCAACATTACAAATGACATCTGATCCAGTTGGGCCACATCCTCCAAGAGCTCTCTCCTATGTATGCACATTTTGTTTCTGTGCAAGAAGACATTTATGTGTTATTATATTATGAACTTAACGAGTACCTTCTTTTTCCAGAATTTTCAAAGTCAACAGCAACATTCTTTTGCAGTGCAGCCTGGCAGTATGAATCCTTCTGTAGCACCATTGCAGCCTCCGCCATTCTATAATTCGGGATATTGTGGCCATCCAAACCAGCTACCACCTCCACCACCAATTGCACCACTCAATCCTCCTGGACCCCATGGCAATTTCCCTGCACCCTCAGCACCATATCATGGGAATAACTATCATCAACCCCCACCTGCATCAATACCTAATGAGGGATATCATTTGCAACCAACATCCCCTCCAACTCCTCTAAATCAATTCCCTTGTGTGCCAGCAGAACCCCAACAAAGACCACAACAGTGGGGTAATAACTGTTCATCCTGTCCTGAGAGAGATCGGTATAATGGACATGATCGAGATCATCACAGACATGATAGAAGACATCATGGGCATGATAGAGATAGACAGCGCCACTTTGATGACAGGGGATATCGCTATGATGATAGAGCACATTACTTCAATGATAGAGAGTGTCATTTTGAAGGCAGAGGACATCACTTTGATGAGAGAGCTATTAGGGGACCGATGCACCATGAAGTTGCTGACGGGGGAAGATTTCCTCCTTTTCCACCAGGTACTATTCTTATTTAACATGGTCATATTGCGTGGCTTTCTTATTTAGCATGCTTTTCATGGTATACAGTTCCCTTACATCGGGTTATGTTTTACTTTACCATGAAATGAACTGTTGTTATATGATCACACAATATCAAGTTGATATGTTTTGCTCTTGATTATTATCCAGGTCCACCTATGCCAGAGCATTTTGATGCATCACCATCGGCAATGTACTATGGACGGCCATCAGATCCTCCACCAGGTCCCTGCTCTGGGTGGTCTATGCCCCCTAGGATGTCTAATTATTCTCCCCCCAGACATTCTATGGAACCTCCGGTATCTCATGTAGCAGGAGGTATGTTACATATTGCTCTGTTCATGTTTCCTAATGTAAGTTGCATCTATCTGCCTCTACCATTACAATTCAGTTTGTCTGGCTAATCCCATTTGATAACTTTTCCTTTTCTGAAGTTGCTATTATTTTGCCATTATGGCAGAACCTTTTCAAGTTTAAATTGTGTAGTTTCAGTGAAATTCAGGCAAGGAAAGACATGAAAGAGAGACATACTATTGTTCATGCTGTGCCCAGAATCTTTGCTTCCATTTTATATAGTTTGAAAACAGCTATGCTGAGACTCATCAAGTCATCAGTAATTTCTCCCACTTAATACCAAACTATTGTCGTACTGTATAAATTGCTTGGTGTGACATGCTTAAGTATGAAGCGAGAAGTTTGCAAACAAGGAACTTCCTTCACATCCTTCGGGTAATTATAAAGTTGAGGATACTAAATGCACCTCCTTTATTGCAGCACATGGTAGCTGGAGACCAAGATAGCATTTTTCTACTTTTTGAATGGTACGATATTTGTTCCATTCGTCTGATTGCTAGTCTACTAGTTCTCTTCTTTTCTGATTCATCTGACATTCTGGCCTGTTTTCCAGGGTTGATGCCTTTTTTTTGTTGGCGTTTTTGACTGTATGTAAACCTGGAAGGATGGAACAGTGCATCGTCTCCTCCAAAGGGAGCCTAACACAAAACCCTCCAGAAAAGGGGAGATGGTACCTGCCTGCTTGTACATATGTATCGGCAGACCGACCTCATTGAGAGCTGTATTGTAGGGATAGACTGTCATGTATCAATCTTAGCCATAGATTGTATTGTTAGCCTAACATTGTTTAATTTCATTGTCTGTCTTCATTGTGTTTGCCCATTCATGTATCCCTCGTGCCCTCTGACAACAGTTACTTCAGCTGACTTACTGAAACTGTTCGATTACAGAGTACATAAGCCAAAATATATATACAAATAATTTTGCCGAAATTATTGTACCAGCTACTACCGGCACTGCTCAGAAAACAGCATTCAAGTATTTCTTTGATATATAGTTACTGCTTTGATATTCGCTTGTCAGCAGAATGTCAACGTACGTATGTAGTGTGAATGTAGAAACGAGTTGTGCAGTTAACTGAATTTGACCTTCGTGTTTACCTTTCTGTAAGAATTGCATCCTCAATCCTCGTTTACATATAGACTCAAATTTTTTCCCACCACGTCGTCAGTGGAGTACTGATTATGTAAATTTTTGTGTGAAATGCATCCTTGTTTCGCTAATATTTTGGTTGATCGTAATTATTGTGACAAGTGCATACGCAACGCTGCGGCATTTGCGTCGTAGCTAACATCGGTAGTGTGACTTTGCACTGTTTGCAGTGCCTACGTGTCCATTTTGAATGTATGCTGCCATTACCTAGTTTGGTACCTCAACTACTCTGAAAACAACTCGAATATAGAATCATGTATTAACCAACTTCTTGGAAAAATTTTCTTCAGATGACCGAGTAAAACAAACCAGAATTTGCGTGGTACGTACCTTTTCTTTCAGACTTCGCGATCCGCATGACCCCGTTCAATTTTACAGGGCCACGAGCAGTGGCGAAGCTAGAGAGAAATAGAGGGGGTGCGAGCATAAAGAAGTGATGAAAAACATTACCTAATGAAGAACGTTTGGATGGGAAAAAGAACATAAACATAGACAAAATACATAATTTGATTTCAAGTCTTTAACATCTTCTGTGATTGATCCACCTAAAATCTACGTTCTTTCATTTTCATAAAACGAGGGGGGTGCAGCATGTTGGGCTGAGAGGGTGCATATAGGGCCAAGATATGAGGGTAATAACTAATTTTTTTTTAAGGGAGGTGCATTTGCACCCATGGCCAATTACTGGGCTTCGCCCCTGGCAGTTTGCACCTATCATTTTGTTTGCTAACACTACGCAACACATGTCGGAACAATTGAAAGTCAATGCACCCAATCTGTTCTGCAAGTGAAGCCTTTTGGACCTTGTCCCCTGATAACAAATCCCTCAGAACATGGCCCTGGTCCATTTCGGATAGTACCTTCTTTGCTGCAATTATGCGACGTTGAAGCATCTTTTCCTTCCATTCCTGCAACAATTCAAACTGGGTCATGCTTTATTTGAAAAGAAAACAGAACAAACAATATCAAATGACTCAGATAATGGCATTAATCTTGGTTAGAACCTAAAGCGTGAGAATTCAATGCATTTTTCACACATGTTCATTAAAAAAAACTGTTACGTATGATGCATTTACCTTCTGCAATACTTAGGGAAGTTGTTGCTGTTGAAAAAGATGCGAGTATAAGAGCAAGCTTTTATTTATTATTCCATATAACAATATGAGTACATATACATGATTCAAAAATGGCCATACTGACATAATTGAGAAGATGAGACAAATTATGTAGACTATGGCACTCATGAGAAGAATCATATCTACTATGGCAGTTTGGAAATATTTATGAAAGATTGCTCTCAGATTTTGGGTATATTTGAAGGTTATAAACCTTCAACTACAATCACAAATCGGCAAAACAATCAATCTAGTAAATAAGGCCTCAAATCCTTACCACCTTATCATGCACAATAAGGGCCTGTTTGGTACGGTTCCAGATTCTAATAGAAACAGAAACGGTTTCAGATTCTTGGTAGAAACGTTTCAGGTAGAATCAGAATCACCGTCTGGAAACCGTTTGGCTAAGTGTCTGGATTCAGATTCTGGAAAGAGGATTAAGTGGTGAAAATGACCGAAGTGCCCTTTGTATTTGTGATGGATTTGTAGTACATTTTAATGTAAAAAATGATGATGAAATACATGCATCCATAATAATCTCATTACAGAATTTTTGTATTAATATTATAAAGAAATCATAAAGTGAACTACGATCTAGATTCCATAATTGCCTTTGCAAGATCATCACGAAATCTATCCATATTTATGTCATTTGCATCGGTTGTAGCCAGTATTTGATGAATTTTGAGACGGTGATGTCTTGCATATCTTTGTGGTATTGTTGGCATGTAATCTGGATTCTCGTCACACATTTGAAAATCTGCATCAAGCACATGATTTTCACGAATGTAGTTATGGAGACACATAGTTGTTTAAACGATCATCTTCTTTTGTTCATCTGCACGTAGGCATCTTTAAAAGGATCCTCCACTTCATCTTCCATACGCCAAAAGTACGCTCAACCACATTACGAAGGCTAGAGTGCAAATAGTTGAATACCTCTTGTCGACTGCAGGCGCCACACCTCTTCTCCAACGGTACATGATACCTCTCGCCCTTTATATTGCTAAGTACCTTGATGCATTTGGGTAACCGCATCCACAACATAATATTTTCCTAATGAAACACGAAATAGCATAAGTAATGTGATAGTAACATGACAATAGATTTGTGTAATATATCAACAATTTTACCTTATGGAGGATGTGGGAAGACTTGTGTATCATGTTCTATAGCATGATAGAGCACACTGGTGTCATGCATAGATCCTGGTTGTCCAATAGAAGCATAGGTGAAGCGCATATCAAAGTCAACCACAGCCATCACATTTTGGGTTGGAGTCCCTGATCTGCCAATATATCGAACATAATCTCTAGACTGTGGTGTTGCTAGGATATGTGTCCCGTCAATGGCTCCAATGCAATCTTTAAAATGCGGCCACATCCTTTGATCACCAGTAATCCTACTATGCACATTGGCAAAGTTTCGATCCTTGGGTCTAATGCAATCTTTACCCATTTGAATTAAGCATTGTAAGACATCATCGAATTTTCTACTGATTGTCTCCCCTGAATGCTTGAATGTATTTTGAATCGAACTATTGGATCTATTTTGGCCGCAGATGCTCAGAAAGATAGCAAGCGATTCTAATGAGCTAATATTGATGGATGACTTCAGACCATAATTGCTTACCAATAAGTCATGCAAACTGAAAAAAAGTCTTTCATTCATCCTGAACATTCTGTGACTTTCTCCAGGTGTGTTTAATACCTCCATAATCCATCCATAACCACTGAGTTGTGAAGTCCTTGGTGGATTCTTATCATAATGCTTCATGTAATATTGATGTAAAAAGGCCGCAGTAGCAAGTAAGTTGGTCTGCAAAATTTGATGTTCACGTATAACCTCCGCTTCAACCTCGCTATCATTATCACTTTCACTTGAAGACATCTCTAACATAGAAGAAAGCAATATTAAAACAAAATATATGCCAAGTGTAAATTGCCAAAAGAAATCGAACTGAATTTTATTCCTATTAAATCAATCAAATCGGTGTCAATCAATCAATCAATCAAAAAGAAATCATCCTTTAAATGAATTTCCCTAAAAAGTAGGACATCATGGTCCATATTTGACAAAGTGCTTCATTGTGAGCCATGCAAACCGGTCTTCGAGTGTCCAATGTCATAAACATCTCTCTCAAAGACGCTTTGTGAATAATTCATGAGCGATGAAGTGTTGCTTTGTCCCGAAATCGCTCCACACTCCTTCACAATGTTCATTCTTTATCTGGATAGAACACTCATCCTTGTTTGCAAGCGACTCAATAGAAGCAGCGGACCTCTCACTGAAAGTCACCATTTTGCTAGTTGGAGTTATTTCTTCTGGATCACTTTCGGGCTCTGAATCCCCGGACTCAACACAATGAATAGGGCTTGGAGGAATATGACCGATTTAAGCACCAAAATGATCGCCACCAGTATTTCTAAGGTCTTCAAACATAACTTTCAACTCATCTTCATTTTGAATTCCCTTGTCTTTAAATTTTCCACATCCCGGAATTTTCTGCAGACATTAAAACACATGTCAAAAATATTAATATTGCTGCAAAAAAACAAGATCAAATATTTTACGGTTTATGACTTACTTTTCTCATCATCTTCCACCAATCATTGTTCATGTCAACCGCTTCCTTCCTCTCATCCCAACCTATGCTGTTTGTTTCAACAACTCCTTCCAAGCATTGTACTCTAGCTTCAATTTGGACCATTTATTCTTAAATTGCCCCTAGTGTACAAAAGCCCGTCTCCTCATTGAATTTTTCAATCACTATTTTATACCCAACATTGTTCAAATGGGTGCTAGAACGATTTCCGCACCTCACTTGTTCGGCAAACAATCTACAAACAATCCTAGTGTGTTCTTCTGGACCATTCACTTCAACCATCTACACAAGCAAACCAATATCACAAACACTAAAACCATCAGGCAAGACACGGCCAACACAGCCTGTCAAATTTCAGTTTGAAATTGCATGAACCATAACAAAGTAACACAAAATTTGAAGAGACAAGAGATATAAAACAAATAGCAGATTAAAAGCCTGAAGATACATTGGTCGGCTGCATTTCCCTATATTTCATTCAAATGTAGTAGTAGTAGTATAGCAGTTCTTTATCCAAATGGTTTACTTTTTGTCAGCTCTGTCAAGTTCTCACTGATACCTTCTGTTTTTTTTCAGACCTGCTCATTGCCTGATCTATATATGTTGTTCGTATACTTTTTAGTACACTGCTTTATATCCTAACTCAGCCTATATACAAAATTGTCTTACAACTTATACCTTTGTTTTTACGTACAGATTTACAGACCATTTACTAGTCTGGCTCCTATGTCTAGCTTATGAAACCAATTATCATTAGCTTATTAATTGGCTATGCGCTTGATATAGCTCATGCAATCGAATGTCTACATGCCAATGGAATAATACACAGAGACCTGAAACCTGGTATGAATGCTTTACCTTCTCCAAGAAATATGTAGTATAAAATGCTTCATTTTGATGATTGGTTTTCAAACCGTGTAGTTTATAGGAACTACAAAATCGCATCAATAATACTATATGCCTTCCATTCAAATAAATTCTACTTTTAGTTCATAAACGTAAGGTGATAAATACATAGAAGCTATTATTTGAAACTCTATTCTTGTCTCTTGACGAAATCATATTTGCATCTACTTGCGAAGAATAAACCATGGCCACCTCGTAATCATATCAACCCAACTACTAAACCTCTGCGTATGCTTCTTCCTTCCCCATTTGCAAAAGAGCTAACCCTTATCTTCTCCATTGGATTGTAGTCCATCTTCCATCCATCCAATGCTAGATAAGAGCAACCAAACCCCTTCCCATCCCTCCCAATCCCAAACAACATATATAGCACAATAATAAGCGAAACTCATAACCTTGTTCCCACCGCAACTCAAAAGCTTATAAACCTTGTCCCCATATAGATGAAAAATATACAAAGACTCGAGAACTCTAGTACCTTCGCCTTAGATGGTTCTCAAGGCCCCGCCTTCTGAAAATTCCACGAAGATGCAACCAGAACCTTGGGTGAAGGTGGATCCATCTTCTATCACCGAAAACAAGCCTCACGACCGCCGAGATTTCCCCAATTCCAACATCGCCGCCGCAATCTCACACCGATCCTCGCAATTATCTTGTTCGCGCCCCACGCGAGATAATCTCGAGCTCACGAGCACCGGTGGTCGGAGGATGAGGACGCGAAGCGGCGTCGCGGCCAAATCAAGCTCGGTGGCAAGGCGGAGGCGGCCGGGAGAGCTCCGGAGGCGTCGACGGGCGGGGAGGCGGCGGGGTAGCTCCGGAGGGCGTCGACGGGGAAGGAGGCGGCCGGGGGTAGCTCCGGGAGGGCGTCCACGGGGAAGGAGGCGGCCGGGGGGCAGCTCCGGGTGAGGCTGTTTCGCGGGAGGGCTTCGGTGTCTGGACTCGTTTCGCGGGAGAACGAGGAGAGCGTACGCGCCATCGCTTTTAGCAGGGCAAACATGGAAAACGATTCGGTGAATCGGTGAGAAACGGCATCGTAGCCGATTCGAGCACGCAGTGCAAATCCAGAAACGTTTCTAATCGAAACGTTCCGAGTTAAAATACCGTTTGGTTGGTTCTTTCTCAGATTCAATAAGAAACGGACAGGTTCCAGATTGCCAAACGGGCACTAAGAATTGACCACGAGATTCACTACCGTTCAAGCCTTAAATAATGGATCAAGTTCGTAATGTAATGTATCGATCAAGATATATGCAACATAATACACCAACCGAATCAAGAATGTCAATCAGAACTAGTTCTAAGCATGTAACAATTGAATCACCGAAAGATAATCAATCGCAGATGATAGCAATATTAATTCAATTACGATTAGCGAAGCTAAATCGCCATCGCAATAGATCGAGAGCTAGCCGAGCCAAAATGTTACTACTGGAGCAAAAAGACTAATCACGAAAGAACATATATGTCTCAAGCAATGACTTCAGGGCTTTCAAAGAGTGAATCAAATCAATACTTCTAAGCATGCAAGTCTACCAATTTAAGGCCTTATTTACGGGATAAATTGTCTATATCATGGATAACCCTAGAATCATCACAGAGCAATACCAAACCTTCACCAAAAACCAAGTGCAATATCGAGGATACTCACAGAGAGAACAAAGACTCAAAGTCGTTTCAAGAAGAGCGAGCTAGGCACGATAAAAATCGCCGTCCCGAAATCCAATTGCCGCCGCTAGTGCCGCGGTGAAACCGCCCGATTCGAGATACAAAGCCCTTCCGAACTTGTGACACACCAAGAACGGAGACAAGCCTCAAATCTGACCGACAAGATAATACCCCTTTCGATTTTGGATTCAAGAACAGAGATCCAATCGCGAACCAAGACGCAAGGACGCTTAGATCGGACCAAGCACTAGGACTCCGGCACCACAACAAGTGCAAAATCCTAGCACGATGAGCTCGGGCTAAATACAACACCCTAGAGCTCACAAGATCAATCAAGCACAAAAGCCCAAAGGCAAGGAATGCTCAAATCAGGTCTCCTTGATCCCGTGAATAATCCCGAACCTCACTGCACACCGGTGATCCACCACCACCACAAACCGAAAATCCAGAGAGAAGACACAGGAGGAATCAAGATTGAGAATCTTCAGGACTGCTCGAAGAACTCCACTTGAAGCAATAGAGAGAGGAGACCATCATCTGCAGCGCACAAGCTCTACTACCAACGGCCTCCACGGACCGGGCGAGATCTTCGGAGGTTGTTGAGCCAATTGCATTCCTCATTTTCTCGAGATGAGGACCGAGTCCTCTCCCGATATGACCAAGCCCTCGCCTCCCGGCTCACCTTTTCTTGACCCTAGTGGGCCACCTCAAGCCAAAAGTAAAAGGCCAGCCCACGCTATTTCTCCAGAAACAAAATTCCACCCAATATCACAACAGTTGCTGCTATCAACATTTCAGTTCTTTAGACCTGACATGTTCTTTCTTTTAAGTTCATGTTATGTTTTGTAATTGGGAACATGGCATGCAGGAAAAGGATGATGTGGACCTAACCATCACAGGCCTTTCTTTCCCTGATCTCTTATCAGAACGTGAGTTGAGATCAAGAAGCCCCTTTGGAGGTGTAATCCACATTTCTCTACTCTCCATATCAATATCGGTGCAATATCTTGACAAATGGAATAAGAACAAGATCCTCGTAAGGGCCAACCATAACCTGCAGAAGATATCCACTCCAAAATTAAAGACACGAGCAAGCTGTTCCAAAGAAGCTTGCCTATGTCCTATCGAAAAAAAAAGATTAGCTTTGGTTATTAAATTTGTGATAAAATGACGCAAACATATTGTGTCCATGCCGGTGTTCATTTTGATGGTGGTGTTTGCTTTTAGGGGTGGAGAGACCAATTTGAAGAGGTAAAATGACTAGTTCCGAACCTTTGCAAGAGAATAATAATTACACATAATATCACAACTTTTTATAGAACAAAGTGTATGGTCGACATTCAATGTCATTCTTAATCAAGTATGATATACATTATTATATAAGAATGGCATAATTAATATTTTAAAGGATGTGTGTGCATTTAATTTAAGTGCCCAAAGGCCGGGGCAAGACAACCACCCAGAGAGCCAACAAGATATTACATGTACTCTTCATCCAATTACCATCTCAGATTTTGGTTCTCGCTTAGGTATCAAGTAGTAACAGTAACAATGCATATCATGGAGAAGGAGATGAAGACGGGAGGCGGTTGTTCGGTGAGGTCATGGCGCTGGCCGAGTAATCGCCAGAAGCTTCTCGCTGGGACTCAACCTTCGGTAATCGTTTCCGCTCCTTGGTTCTTCGCTCCGCTGGTTCTTTGGTTCATCATGCTTCTTCTTCTCCGCAAGGGTCTTTCTTCCTTCTTGCTGTTTTCAAGAAGTTCTCCTTTCGTCTGGACGTCTCCTCTGTGTCTAGAACCTTGCACTCGATCCTTGGGGGAGCCCCAGCTGGTTTTCATGTTCTGCAAGCCTCCTCCACTCATTTCAGATTTTCGGTGGCCTCCAAGAAAGTTGCTGTTTTGGTCCTTGATCTTAAACGGGTCATTTCTAGCGCCTTTGATGTTTCATTCTCCTTCTGGAGAGATGGCGGGCCGAATTGGGAAAAAGAATTTGTGCTCTGGCTTGCTGAAGAAGAGGCAGCTTGGTCTCCCCCTCACCACAAAAATTTCAGGGGGATCTCGGTGCATCGAACTCATGCCTCATCTTCTCAAAGTTCTCTGTTACAATTGGAGGTTGGTGATCTCCGTCCTCATGTGGGCATGGTGAACTTGGATTACAGCATTGGGGCTATCTTTCAGCAAAACATCAAGAGGCTTTTTAATTCTGTGGTTCATCATGATGCTTCATCTCCAGTCGGTTCTTACTTCTTGTTAGCTGTCTTCAGAAGGCATTCTTTCTTTCTTGACACTGACTCAGCTGGGGAGTCCTTATGCTCAATTCTTGGAGGCACTCCGGAAGGATTTCATGCGTTCAGGATTGCTGGTCGTCATTTCCGTATTTCTGTGGCTAACAGGGTGGTGGGGCAGCATCTTTGCTCTCTGAGAAGAATTACTACTCCACATGTTGATATTTATTTTCATCCCTGGAGAAATAGCGACTCATTCTGGAGAGCCGACAAGGATGCCTTCATCCGTGCTGATCTGGCTCGTAATGATCAAAGGTTGCTCAACCAAAAATCGCTTATGAAATCATCTATCTCGGGGATTGAAAGGCCTCCCACTAAGAAAAAAGTGTCCTTCTCTGTGAATCATTCTCATTCTGATCATTATTTTTCGTCCTTCTCGTTCATCGTGGGGAAGTTGCTCTGCTCTTACACTGAATCTCTTATTATGGGTAATCTCAAACTTCCGCTCCGTTTTGGTCGATGGAATCAGCTTAGCAAATTTGGCGCTCATTCCGCCCCTACTCCCTGTTTGGATTCGAAATCTTGTTTGCCCATTCAAACCGCGGTTCGCCCGGTCCGAAAGATTTTGGAGGGTCCCAAGGAGCTTTCTGGCCTTGAGCTCAAGGGTCTGCTGTGCGATGGGAATAGGGAACGTCTTGGGAATATGCTCATGGATTCATTTCCTAGGCAAGCTGATGATGATCGCCCAATTTCACTCTCCCGATGCGGCCGCTGCCAAGGCCTCGATCATGAAGCCCAATCTTGCTCAAGAGCCCTTAGATGCGCCTATTGCTTTAACTATGACCATTGGATGGATGTCTGCTTTAAAAAATTATTAAATCAACGAAGGTGTTGGCGTGTGAAGCCCCCCCACTGTCTGGAAAACCCTTCGGCTTCTTGGCGCGCAACCCCAAGCCCTCTTCATCGCCTCTCTTCTGAGAACTCGGAACAATCCGCCATTGCTCTTTTCTCAGCTCAAATGGCTAACATACACTTTGATCCGGCTAGATTCATCCCTCAGGATGTTCAGATTGAGGATGGCGGGCCTCTGAGGGTCGCGCAAAGGACAGTGCATATTTCTGGCAGCCCTCCCAGAGCGTTTGAGGATTGGGTTCTTGCGGTTGATCGTGATGGTGAGATTCCTGAACAAGACTTCGATGACTTCCTAATTCAGGTCAGAGATTATATTGAGGAAGAGTTTCGCTTTCCGGTTCGTCGCTGCTGTAGAACCCCTCTTGGTCTGGGTTTGCTTCAACTTAACAACACTTTCAATAGAGATAGGCTAATCAATATTGGAGATCATTTCGTTGGAGGAATTAGGATATTCTTTATCCAGCATGACAGAGCTTCTAATGCTAGAAATGCTCCCTTTGCCAGATTGGGGTGGTTTATGCTCCTGAGAGCATCTCCAACAGTACCTAAAATCCATTCCCAAAACCTGATTTTGGACTTGATTGCAAAAAAAAGTACTCCAACAGTTCCTCTTTCTAGCTCCTCAAATTTTGGCACGCCCAAAAACAGCACCCCGACTCCTCATTTTTGTGCACTCTCCGCGCTCCCAATCAACATTATTTCGCGCCCAGGATGGCCCACCGGACCAATTCAAAGGTGTTTTTGGGAGAAAATATAGGAACTGTTGGAGAACAAGGTATTTTGTAGACCCAAATTTTTTTGGGAAGATCCCAATCTAAGAATATTGGGAGTCTAAATATTAGAAACTGTTGGAGATGCTCTGAGTTTCCCACTGGATTTAAGGTCCTCGAATTTCTTAGATCAAGTCTGTTCATCCTTTGGTCGTTTAGTGAGATGGAATTCTGATAATAGATCGCTCTCACATGTCCTCGTGCAATGTTTATTTGACAATCCTTCAGATGTGCCTAGAAATTTGGTCATCAGGGTTGGGAATGGACCTAATGGAGCTGCTACTTCTTGGAGTATTCCGGTTGTTATCCTCTTCCATGAATTTACTGACGCTAATATGCTTGCTGATGAAGTTCTTCCTAATCAAGACAACGAACAGCACTTTCATCAAGACCAACAACAAAATCCAGGTGGCATGCCCAATCCTCCTGCTGCAGCTCAAGGGGACCCGGTTTGGGATCTTGCTGTTCAGAATGAGATGAATATAGGCCAAGGAGAACAAAATTGGAATCAGCAGATCAATGTTGGGGATAACCCTGGAATGGTCTTGGCGCTTCAGGCCCAGCAACAACAACAAGTTGTCTTGCAGGATTTGGATTTTCCCGAGGAAGATATCTCAGATATTGAGCCCCTTCTCCCAACCTAAATAGCCTAATTTTGGCCTTCAACCCTTCTGATCATCCTTCATTCCATCATCCTTGGCATAAAAGAAGGCCGCGCTCCCAGTCGACGCATCGGTCCTCGGCTCAGCTTTCGTCATTTCAGTCCCAATCTACGATAGGGTTATCTTTGTTCAGGATATCTGACTCTACCATGATAGTTGATACCTTCGATGAAATGCATAAGAAACAGTCCAGCATCAGAATCACGGTCCCATCTGGTTCTCCTTGGCACCAGGTGATTAATTCATTTGACTGTGGTAAGCTGTTTAAGATCTTTCTACACTCTCCCATAACATATTGCCCCAAGCTCAGTTCTACGCACCTCAGTACTAGTCTGCTGGTAGATTTTCCAATTGACAGTGTGCAAGATTCTTCAAGTCAGCAAGATTCTTCAAAGCTTGTGGATGATAGGATACTACAGGTCAATAGGGTTCTAATTCCGAGCTGTCACAACAAGATATCTGTTGTTTATGAACGGAAGAGAAAAGCAACGATACTCAAGGACTCTGATGACAGTGAGCAGACCCTTTCCACTTGGTTGGATGTCCCCACCCAGCAGTTAGTTTCTTCCAGCTTTCGGCGAAGCAAAAGACTGCAAGAGAAGTACAAGGGTGTTCGTCAGACAAGTTTAGTTTCCTTATTCAAAAGAAGTAAAAAGTCCTCACTCAGAATCTCTAGCTCTGCCAAGAACCTTCAGGGTAACTTCCATTCTTCACAATGCACCACTGTGGCTCCTACTGCTTCTCAACATTTTCCTTCCACTCAAGATATTGATAACCTAAGAAACTGCACTCCTATGATTTCTGTGGTTGCTATTCAGAAGACAGCTGTTCAAAAGTGTGGGCTTCCCCTTGAAGAGGTGGCCCTGGACGCTCTCTTCAAAGCGGATACTCCAGAATGAAGCTCACAAAAAACAATCGTCCTGCGGGCAGAAAGACTGCCATATGCTCTGATTTCTGCTTTTGTTATAGGCATGCTCATTTTGTTACCCATATTAGTTATGGTATTCCTGTTGTCATCCCTACTGTAATGTTGGATGACTTGTTTCCTCGCTTTTGGACCTCGACGATGGCCTTTTATTGGTCTTATTGCCCGACTATGTTATGTCTTGCCGCCACTTTTAATCGTTTACGTTCCTCGGCTCATATTATTCGTGCTATTCTCTTTGAGCTTCTTGTCAATTATTCCTGGCTGCAAATTTCCCACTGGAAAGGTCTTTCGTTTGGTTTGGACTTGGTTCCATCTCTCATTTTCCGGAGCTTCCTCAAAAGGCTCCTGGGCGTTCATCCGGATAATCCTTTGGCTGGGCCTCATAAGGATGGTAGCCTCCAATGCTGCACTTATCTCCATCATCTCCATGACATCAAGCTCCAATTGTCGTAGCTTGTCCATCCTTAACTGGAGTGTTAGGGGTTTAAATGATCCTAATAAATGCAATCTGCTCTGTTCCAAAATTGTGAATTCTGGTTGTTCTATTCTCTCCATTCAAGAAACTAAAAGATCTGCCTACAACCACTCTATATTAAAGAGCTTTGCTCCTAAGAAATTCAGTCAGTTTGCGTTCTTCCCTTCCGTTGGGGCCTCTGGTGGGATCCTTATTGCTTGGGTTGATTCCTTGCTCGTTGGTCAGATCTTGTTCAGATTGCCATTCGCTGTCTCGGTCAAATTCACTTCCAGATTTGATGGCAGAACTTGGATTTTAGTCTCGGTGTATGGGCCTTGTGTTCAACCTACTAAATCGGAATTCTTAGCTTGGCTTTCTAATCTCTCCATTCCGGATGATGAAGACTAGATCATTATGGGGGATTTTAATCTTTACAGATCCCCTCTTGACAGAAATAAACCTGGGGGTAGATCCTCGGACGCTCAATGCTTTGATCACATCATCAATTCTCTGGGCATTATCGAAATTCCGCTTAAAGGTAGAAAGTTTACCTGGAGCAATATGCATAGCAATCCGCTTCTTGAACAACTGGATTGGTGTTTCTCTTCCATTCATTGGACGCTCACTTTCCCGGTTACCTTATGGTTGCCTCTGTCAAGAACTATGTCAGATCATATCCCTTGCATTGCTCAAATTCAAACCCACATTCCTAAGTCTATGGTTTTCAGAATGGAAAATTATTGGTTTCATCGTAACGATTTCATGGAAACTGTGCTCAATTCCTGGAACAATCAGCAGGTTGGTGATTTTTGTGCTGTCAATAACATCAGATTGAAGCTTTCTCATCTCCAATCTGTGCTCCAGAAGTGGAAAATCAACATGTCCCTTATAAAATCTCAGATTTCGCATTGCTCTTATTTTGTTGGCATTCTGGACAAGATTGAAGAATATAGAACTCTATTCACGCAGGAAAGGAATTTCAGGCATATCCTCAGGGCTCATCTTTCCAACCTGCTCCATACTCAGAATGTTTATGGAAGAATCGTTGCACTGTTAGATGGATTCAACTGGGTGATGAAAACACTAAATATTTTCATGGTAAGGCCATGGAAAGATTTAGATCCAACTTGATTACTTCCCTTTCCACTGAAGATGGAGATATCATTTATGATCACAACGCCAAAGCCGACCTTCTTTACACCTCTTTCTTCCATAGAATGGGTGTCTCTGAGAACCCCTCAATGATCTTTGATCTGCAAAATCTTATTATCAGTAGGGATTCCCTCCAATCTCTGGACATTCCCTTCTCCAATGAGGAGATCGATGAGGTGGTTAGACTCTTTCATGCGGACAGTGCTCCTGGACCTGACGGGTACAATGGCAAATTCTACCAGAAATGCTGGCATATTATTAAACAGGACTTCTACAACTTATGTGCTGCCTTTTATAACGGATCTGTGTCTCTTGCTTCTATTAACCATTCTTTTATTGTGCTAATTCCTAAGTCCAGCAACCCGAATTGCCCCAATGACTACAGACCTATTTCTCTTCTCAATCTTAGTGTCAAATTGATCACGAAGCTTCTTGCCACCAGGCTTAACTCTGTTATTACCAAGATTGTCCACAAGAATCAATATGGTTTTATTAAAGGAAGGTCTATTCAAGATTGTCTGGCCTGGTCTTTTGAATATATCCATCTCTGTCATTGTTCCAATGAGAAAATCGTGCTTATCAAACTTGACTTTGCTAAAGCTTTTGATACAATTGAACACAACGCCATTATCTCCATGCTCAAAGCTTTTGGCTTCTCTGATAGATGGATTTCTGGATGAAGGATATTTTAGGCTCTGCTTCTACTTCAGTTTTATTGAACGGTGTTACGGGAACTTCGTTCAAATGCAAGAGAGGTGTGAGGCAGGGTGACCCCATATCTCCTCTTTTATTTGCCATTCTTTGCGGACTTCTTTGCAAATCATTCTTAACAAAGCTAATCTCTGAGGGATTCTCTCGTTGCCTCTTAATTTGGATAATCGGTGATTTCCTGTTATTCAATATGCCGATGACACGATTATCTTTGCTAAAGGCTCCCGAAAAGAAATTTTCATGCTCAAGCTCGTTACGATGTTTACTCACTCTCGATGCGAAAATCAACTTTTCAAAATCTTGTATCTTTGCCTATCAATTTGTCGACGGATGAAATTGATTGCCTTCTTTGGTGTCTTTGGTTGCAAAGTTCAATCCTTCCCTTCACTTATTTGGGATTGCCAATGGGTCCTCTCGGACCTCGATTAAGGACTTTGAAACTTTGGTTAACAAGATTTCGGAAGAGTTTCCTCCTTCTCCTCCTGCTTTCGATGGGGAGGCTTCACTTGTCAACTCGCCATATCTTCCATGGCCACTTTTATGCGTTATGCTCTCTTAAGCTTAGGTGTCGTCATTAATGAAATTGACAGGATCAGAAAATCTCATTATGGGGAAAAATGAAATTAATGGCGAAGCAAATCGCTCATTAAATGGGATAAGGTGTGCAGGCCTAAGAACAGTGGCGGTCTGGGGGTGCTTAATTTAAGGACCTTTAATAATGCCCTCTTGCTCAAATTTTTACACAAATTCTTCAATAAAAAGGACACTCCTTGGGTTCAGTTGGTTTGGTCCTCTCATTATCATTCTAATCTGCCGCAAGTCTCTGGGAAAAAAGGGTCCTTTTGGTGGAGGGATGTTTTACTTCTGTTGGATCAATTTAGGGGCATCGTGCGTTGCCAAATTGGTCGAGGGGACATGGCTCTTTTCTGGGATGATGTCTGGAATAACTTGCATATGAAATCGACTTATCCCCATCTCTTCTCTTTCGCTAAGAATAATAATCTCAGTGTGGCTTCTTTTCTTCAACATCCCGGGGATTCTCTGCACTTCCACCTTCCCCTCTCGGTTCAAGCTTTTGATGAGCTTCAGAATTTGCTTGGCAGGATCCAATCTGAATTTCACTTGACTGATGATTACGACAAGTGGCTGTATATCTGGAATTCTGGTGATTACACCCCCAGCATGTTTTATAAGAAGATGTTCAACCATGTTGATGTTCCAAGACCCTTCCTTTGGATTTGGAAAGCAAAGTGTTCTTCTAAGTTGAAAATTTTCACTTGGCTTATGTTTTGGGACCAGCTCAACACTAGAAATCTGCTTAAGAGGAAAAATTGCCCTATCCCGGACGATAATTACAACTGTGTTCTATGTTCGCATCAGGAGGAAGAGACCCACAATCATCTTTTTTTCTCCTGCAATTTCTCCAGATCATGCTGGAATGCTTTGCATATACAATGGGATGTTCAGACTGGTTTCTTCCAAAGAATTGCGGATTTCAGAATCTCGACTGCCGATCGGTTTCTCATGGAGGTCTTCATGATCGCTTGTTGGGGAATTTGGAAGCAGCGTAATGATAAGATCTTGAGATCGGTTCAGTTAATCTTTTAGCTTGAAAGGATTGGTTCCTTTCCAAATTCTACCAATCTCATAGAGTGGATGTTAACACGAGACCTTTGTTAGTGGCTTGGGGTTCTAGGTTTTCTTGATTTGTTTTTTCTTTTCTTTGCTTTGTTGGTTCCTCACCAATTTGCTTGTGTTCTCTTCTCTCTTTTATTAAAGTTTCCAGAGTGGCTTCCACTACTGTTTTCTGCTCAAAAAAACAATGCATATACTGCTGTGCTTTTACTTTGGTCGTCTTGTGGTTTCATTTTCTTATTGAAATCAACAAATGAAGCAACAAGAACTAGAAAAGGAAAACATGAAGGAAGAAAAATGTACCTCGACAATAACTCTCATGCCAACAAGATCTAGTGAATAGATGTCATCTTCCTCCATATTTGGCCTATCCCCAGCTTTAACAAGTATAGCAGAAGCAACTATTTGCCTAGCCTAAAACAGTGATGAATGTTTCGAGCTAACCATATGACAATATAAGGTTAGCAATAGGAACTCATAGATGCTACAATTAGAAGAATTCTCTAGAGGTGTGCCATGGTACAGAAAATGCGTGTTAGCTTGGGCTGAACTACTCATGCAGCCGTGCTCAGTCATATTAAAACTTGAGCTTGCCAGAGACCGTAAATTGACATCTGATACGCAGAACAGAAATCACGATACTGGCTTAATCCCTGCAAGCACCTCACTGCACTGCTGCACTAGTATTAGTGTATTACAGCTAGTTGATTTAAAACTACTTGTCCTAGAAATTAAGTAAGGCTGCTTACTGTTCTAATTCTAAGACTAGCTGTGACTGAGAGATCAAGAAAAGCAAGTGACTCCATAGGATGCAAATCAAACAGACCTCATCCAAAGTTTTGATCCCATCAAAGCTGACGATCCAACTCTTCTTCCCCGTATGGACTCTTCCTCAAACAAGCTCGAATTCCTTTTTTATAAGAGATCGTTTGATAAATAATTAATTTTTCTCAAATAAGCCAATAAGCTACAAAAGTAGATCTAACCTAGTTTTTAGCTTTTGATTTTTGCTAGTTGTTTATAACTTCTAGTTTATATTAAAACTGCTTATAAAAAACGAAATAAACCTTTTCGAAAGCTGAAGCTGACTAAAACACCACGCCTTAGAAATTGCCATGTTCCAAACATGGCCTTAAGTCATAATCCAAGATCCATAGCCCAAAGGCCGTGACAAGCATAGTCCAAGATAAACGAAAACTGCAGAACAAATCGTTGTAATATCACAAGTTCACAACTGCGAGTCGATCGGTCGAAACCCGTGGATATTGTTCTTCGTGACGATCTTGTCGTAGGCTGGAATACAGAGAGGAACACTTGGGCTCCCCCAAATAGACAATGTCGAATGGGCCAGACGTCAAACCGAAGCCCTTTAAACATTAGAAAATTATTTACCCCAAACCCTAAGGCCACCCCACACCACATCCCAACCCAAACCCACCCTTGCGCCGCCGCCTCCAACTTCTGAGATCCAAGCCATCACCGCAACGATGGGCTTCGACGTGGGCGTCGTCCCCTTCAACCCCGATGGCTGGGGCCCTCCCGACACCCCGGTCGCGCCGCCGTCCCTTGGTGGCTCCGCCGCGACGTCCTCCATCCCCTTCGCGCCCTTCTCCCGCTCCGACAAGCTGGGCCGCATCGCCGACTGGACTCGCAACCCCGCCGGCCCCGCGGCGCTCGCTGCCGCCTCCCGGGACTCCGTCTTTGACTTCACCTCAGTCGACGACTCCCTCGCCGCCGCGGCCGACGACTCCTCTTTCCGCCTCGTCGACGCCAAGCCGCCGCCACGCCACCCCCGCTTCGGCCCCAAGTGGCGCTTCAATCAGCGCCCGCAGCTCCCGCAGCGCCGCGACGAGGAGGTCGAGGCGCGACGCCGCGAGGCCGAGAAGGAGCGTGCCCGCCGCGAGCGCCACTACCAGAACCACCGCTCCCACCACCACGCGGGCGGCCGCGGCAATCAATCCTCGTCGTCCAAGCCCTCGGTCGACATCCAGCCTGACTGGACTATGCGTGAGCAGATCCCTTTCGCCAACTTTACCAAGCTCTCCTTCTCCGTGGCCGACCAGCCCGAAGACCTCCTCGTCTGCGGCGCCGTCGAGTTCTACGACCGCGCCTATGACCGCGTTAACCCCAAGGCCGCGCGCCGCCTCGAGCGCTTCAAGTCCCGCAACTTCTTCAAGGTCACCACCACCGACGACCCTGTTATCCGGCGCCTCGCTGAGGAGGACAAAGCCACAGTGTTTGCGACGGATGCTATCCTCGCCGCGCTAATGTGCACGCCCCGCAGCGTCCACTCATGGGACATCGTCGTGCAGCGCGTGGGCAACAAGCTCTTCTTTGACAAGCGTGATGGCTCCCAGCTCGATCTGCTCTCTGTCAATGAGACTGCCCAGGAACAACTCCCTGAGAACAAGGAGGACATCAACTCAGCTCACTCACTTGCTGTTGAGGCCACCTACATCAACCAGAACTTCTCGCAGCAGGTGCTTCTTCGTGATGGTGAGAAGGTTACCTTTGATGAGCCTAACCCATTTGCATCTGAGGGTGAGGAGGCGGCATCAGTTGGCTACCGCTACCGCCGCTGGAAGCTGGATGACGAGATCAGCCTTGTTGCTCGCTGTGAAGTGCATGCTGTCAACGCTGATCCGGCCGGTGGTCGCCAGTTCCTTATGCTCAATGCGCTTAATGAGTTCGATCCTAAGATTACCGGCGTTGACTGGAGGCAGAAGCTTGAGACCCAGCGTGGGGCTGTGCTTGCTACAGAGCTCAAGAACAATGCCAACAAACTTGCTCGCTGGACCGCCCAGGCTTTGCTTGCTGGTGCTGACATGATGAAGTTGGGTTATGTGTCACGTGTCCACCCCCGTGACCACTACAACCATTCCATACTCACTGTGATGGGGTACAAACCAAGGGATTTTGCTACACAGATCAACCTCAACACTGCCAACATGTGGGGAATTGTCAAGTCAATTGTGGACATTTGCATGAAGTTTGAAGAGGGCAAGTATGTTCTTGTGAAAGATCCAGCGAAGCCACAGGTGAGGATCTATGAGGTGCCTTCCGATGCATTTGAGAATGATTATGTTGAAGAGCCACTTCCAGAGGAGGAGCAGGTTCGTCCACCTGCAGATGATGTCGATGCTACTGCAGAGGAGATGGATGCAGCTGCAGAGGCAGAGGCCAACAATGGAACTGCTGCAGGTGGTGAGGGTGAGAAGAGTCGAAGCTACTGTTGCTTGAAGGGTGTAAAGGGTTCTCTTCCTTTGCAATATAGTTCGTTTTGGTTGATTATCTGTTTTGATGGATTACTTAAAGTGTCGAACTGCCTGGTATTGATAAAGTGGTCGTGTTTTGGCCAATGAGAACTGTTACTTTTTATTTCATGCTTAGATGTGCTAAGTTATGTTAGCACCGTCCCTTGGAATTAATGACTATGTTGGTAGTTTAATATCATATCTGGTGGTTTATCTGCAAAGTTTCTGTGTTTGAGCCATTGGGTCTGCTTGAACATCTATTTCTTTGATCCTTATAAATAGATGAATCACAAATGTTTCTTTGTGTTCAGCAATTCTTAGATTCTCTTGAGTTACCTTGCGGCTGATTAATTCTTGCACTTGCTTACCCTGTTGGCAATGGCTTGAATATGTTGCTGCTGGTGCATTCTAGTTGTAATGGTATACATGTGTTGATAAAGGCTGCGGATCCAGTCCTTTTGTAATGGTATACCTGAGCGCGCGGACGATGCAATGGGTCTCCGCCGGGGCCACCGTGTGAGTGCCTCCCTCCCCAGCCACCAAGTCTCTTTTCCTCTCATTCTCTAGTGCAATGGATGTTCAAGAGCATGCGTTTTGTGTTTTGCACCTGTTAGTTCTTTTGCCCGTGAGAGATATGAATTATCGAGTGTTGGTTGACATGCTGGTATCTGGTATCCGATTGTAAGATCGTGATCATGTCTTGGATTTTGTAGTCTGTCCGTGATGATGTTGATTATTCAAAATTGAAAGGACACTAAACCCACAGTTAGACTCGTTATCTTGATCATGTGTTAATCTTTTTTCGCTTTACAGAGTAAAAGCACAGCATGTGATCTCACCGCAACGGGAGGCAAAGGTCAATGCGGGTTGGCTCAGATGGTATAGCGGCTGCAGCCTACAGCATATTTGCATTCCAGCTCATTGAATTACTTGCTGTCAGTTTTTGGTTTTGGGTGAGTGAGTAGAAACTTGTCTGAAAACTATACTGTTTCATTGGTTTATTTAGTAGTTAGAAAGCTTCTCTGGACGCATCTAAGAATCTATAGTTGCTTTGTGCCATATATCAGCGAGGTTGAATTGGGGCAGATGATTCCTTGTGCGAGTTTATTTCTATGATTGTTTTTGTTTTGTAGATTGTTTTGATTATGGTGTCTCAGCTTGGTATAAGTATCGCTAGGAATTCAATTGTATGATGTATGTTACTGTTTACCACAGTTGTTTTTATGTGAAGCTTTTTTGTATCTAAATAAATAATGCACCAGAACTTCTTTTAGTGTTTCATCTGCTTACCTCTTATGGCAGATGCAACTCAATTGGATTTTTGCCTTTTTTTTTTCAAGCCATATGTTGTGACCTACAATATATAATTCTTGACTTGGATATCCTTTTTATTTTGAGAAAAAAAGTTTGTTGTGTGCACAACGTTAACATTTTCCCCTAATCGTTAAACTTTTTCAGAACTCAGCAGAGATGGATTTCTTCAGTGAATATGGCGATGCCAACAGATACAAAATTCAAGAAATTATTGGTAAAGGAAGTTATGGAGTTGTATGTTCAGCTATCGACCAACATACTGGTGACAAGGTAGCAATCAAGAAAATACACAATATCTTTGAGCATATATCCGATGCTGCTAGGATCCCTCCGTGAGGTCAAGCTTCTCCGGCTTCTAAGGCATCCTGATATTGTCGAGATCAAACATATAATGCTACCTCCATCAAGGAGGGACTTCAGTGATATTTATGTTGTCTTTGAACTGATGGATACAGACCTCCACCAAGTTATTAAGGCTAATGACGACTTAACAAAGGAACACCATCAGTTCTTTCTCTATCAGATGCTTGAGCATTGAAATATATCCATACTGGTACGGATCTTTAGGGATTCCCTTTCCCCGAAAGGTCTTCTAAGTTCTATTTATAAAGTCTCAGTGGTGCTTCGCTGTTTTGAATTAGGAGTATGAACTGTTCCGACTAGTGCATTTGCACACAAATTTCACTTTAGTGCTAACCAATGTTAGTCATATTGTCCTCTGCATTCTTTGAAGCATCTCTAAAATTTCCTATCTATTTCACTATATCTTGTGTGCACTCTGTTCATTATTCTTTTGCTTTCTCAAGTTAGCTTTGAGGCTTTGATTATATATGATTCTTTTCTTTGTACTGAAATTTCTTGGATATTCTCTGTGCTTAGATGGAAATTTGAGCGTTTATATTCTTGTTGTTAACCGTTGCTTCAACAAGTTATTTCAAGATCCTACTGTTTATTTATGAGGGCATACATGGGTTTTTGCTTTTACTTTGTGCTAATTGCCATCAATGACTTTCAGTTCTATCAATTTTTTTTTGGTAAATCTTTGTTTAAATTCTGCATGGAATGTAGAGTGTGCCGATTTCACTTTAGATCTGCTTGATGCAGTTACTTTATCTCTGTTGAGTATTGACTGTTTAGCTTTGTTCTGATGATAAGTCTATGTGGCTGCAGCTAATGTTTATCATCGTGATTTAAAGCCAAAAAATATATTAGCAAATGCTAACTGCAAACTTAAGATATGTGATTTTGGACTAGCAAGGGTTGCGTTTAATGATGCTCCTACCACAGTTTTCTGGATGGTATGTTACTTTTACAGTACTAGAATTGGTTCACAATAATTTATTTTTATCGATTTGTCTTTGACAAATTACCATGCTGTGTTCCGTACCAAACAACCCTACTTGCAACTTGAGTCTCACTGTCTGCTTCAAACATGCTTGCAGGACTATGTTGCTACTAGATGGTACAGGGCTCCTGAGCTGTGTGGGTCTTTCTTTTCTAAGGTAATTAATTTCCACATCATGTAGTTTTTGTTAATTAAACTAATGTTTGTGCTACACTGCTCTTTCTCTTAGGGTTATACAACCTAAGAAAGAAGTTCAAATTTTAGCTACATGTTCCATCTTCTTTTCTCCTTTAATGCACTTTGTTGAATAGCTATGCTTTGTAACTGTATCATCATGTGGAGTTCTATGTATGTTGTATTATGATATAGGTATATACTACAATACAATCCTATAAAAAGTCCATGCTAGCCCTTAAACTGTATCTGTCTATATATTGTATCTGGTATGCCTGCTGCCTGCTCATACGTGAACGGTGAATCCTTCCAAATTATCTCGTTCCGGAGTTGTGTTCTTCTATTAAAATTGAACTTAAGATTTTAGATGGCTAGTAGATAGGTTTTGGTCCTTTGTGGATACATTATTGGTTTTAGAGAAGTGCAGCATCATAGTAATAACAAGTTCGCGTTCAGGAACTAGTTTTACGTACAAGCTGATATACATTACTGATTGTTACAGGTACTCCCGTCAAATTTGCTATTAGTTGTTTTGTTTCCTCCAAGTTCACATGTTGTCCTCAATTTCTGTGTTAAGTTAATAATACTAAGTTGATTCTTTTGTGCAGTATTCAGCAGCTATTGATACATGGAGTATTGGTTGCATTTTTGCGGAGATTTTAACAGGAAAACCTTTGTTCCCTGGTAAAAATGTGGTTCACCAGTTGGATTTGATGACCGATCTCTTAGGTACACCATCAAAGGAGACTATTTCTCAGGTAGGATTTATTATTTACGGAAATGTTGGCATGTTTGATACTTCAGCATAAACCATTCCAATTCTCAAATGTTTTCGTTCCTTACTTTGACTCCTGCAGATTCGAAATGACAAGGCAAGGAGGTATCTGAGCAGCATGAGGAGGAAACAGCCAATACCTTTTTCAGAAAAATTCCCCAATGCAGATCCATCGGCACTCAAGCTCTTACAAAGGCTTCTAGCGTTTAATCCTAAGGATCGACCAACTGCTGAAGAGGTAGGATGCCTTAATGAAACACAAATTTCATGTTAGTATTTTGTGTTATTTGTGTTACTTCACAGAATCATATTTCATGGTTTATATGTTATTCTAACAAAAAGTATTATATGCACAATCAGGTGCTGGCTGATCCCTATTTTAAAGGTCTTGCGAAAGTGGACAGAGAACCATCATGCCAACCAATTTGAAAAATGGAGTTTGAGTTTGAACGAAGAAAAGTTACCAAAGAAGACATCAAGGAACTTATATTTAGGGAGATATTGGAGTACCACCCTCAACTCCTGAACGATTACATGAATGGCTCTGAAAAACAAGCTTTCTATATCCTAGGTTTCAATGTGGCAAGATTCACAAATTATGCTCATGTTTCTTGATTTTTTGTTTTGCAGTGCTGTTGACAATTTCCGGAGGCAATTTGCTAACTTAGAAGAAAATGGAGGAAAGAGTGGCACAATTGACAGGAAGCATGATTCTCTCCCAAGGTAACTTACATTATCACACTTCTTTCCAATGTGATTTTTATCCCAATTTCTCAATGATCTGTGCTGTCATACATTGCTTGTGTTAAAATCGATTAAAACAGGCAAAATCCATTAGTTAGTTAATAGGTTTTTCTGCCAAGTAGGAGATGGTGTTCAATAAAGCTTGTGAAAATAATCAAACGAGTGTGGATGGTGTTGTCGGCAAGCTCAGGGATGAGCTCAGCATGCAGCTTCAGGCGGGCCTGAAAAGTGTTGCTGACTTTGCGCGAGTCATCTGCTAGGGAGTTTGGTTTGCAGATGTGATGCTGCGTAGTAGAGGGAGTTCCCTTCTATTCAATTATACCCGTTTACTGTTTTTTCTTGGCTTGAGTTGTAACCGTTCGCCTGTCTTGTGGATGCACCAAGCTTTTGCGCGTTTTCTAAAATATAATCCTATGATACTTCAAAGATCTATCCATATAAAATAAGGTACATGGAAATCTGAAGTGCTAACAGATTTGGGGTACTTCACAGTTTTGGGAATCTGTTGGTTTGGGTTCTCACATATTCCACAGCGTGCTTGAACTTCACCGCTGACCTGTGATTCTGCTATTTGCAGGACTACAATACTTCACTCCACTCCAATTCCTCCAAAGGAAGGTCCGGATGCAACTTCCCAAGTTCCTCAAAGGATTCCAACAGGTAACTCTCTTCGGGATAGCTATTGTTCGTGACTGACTTGCATTCCTTTTATTTTAACTTCGAAGATATTTCATCTGTATCACTCTCGCAGCTAGACCAGGAAGAGTGGTTGGCCCAGTAATACCATTCGAGAATGCAAGTGTCGCTGATCCTCACTATGCACGAATGGTGGCGAGGAATCCGGTGGTTCCTCCAGCAGCTGCCAACCCGTCAGTATGCTGCTACCACCTGAAGTCGGACTGCTCCGACAGACTGCATCAGCAGGAGCTTGAGAAAGATCGCATGCAGTATAGGCCAGCGCAACATTTCATGGATGCCAAGGTTGTTCCCGATATCGCTCCGCCATGCGGTCTTCACCACACTACATTCCAAGAAGTGCGCCTAAAGCTGATCTAACGGACAGAGCTGCTCTCCAGGGAACATGCTGCATGGCCTCGCTCCTTCAATGGCATCGCGGCGGTCGCAAGTGGATACAGCAAGGTTGGTGCAGTTCAGTACGGGGTTTCAAGGATGTACTAGAGCAATGGCCAGACAGTTTATTGTGCTTACCTTTGTTAAGTTGGGCGCCGGAGACCGCTTTAGTTGACCTTCCAGTCAGAAATTCAGAGCGCAGACGGACGGTACATATCTGATCACAGATGCCAGCGACTGGTAAGGATTTTCTGGCTGGGAAAACGGCGCGCGGCGCCATGTCCATTGCTGTAGTTTTGCTCAGAGAATGGCTCCCAATATTGTGTTCTTCCTGCTGCAATGAAAAGTGAGAAGAGGGGAGAAAGGGGCAGGGTGAAATTTCCCTATTACTTAGGAAGGCAGGGGGAAAATGTGAATAAAGCGCTGGGCTGTGTTTTTGTATATATTACCAAAGGCACCACTTGGTTTTTCTATTATAGTGTTTGAAGCTGGTTCTTGTGTTACACATTCAAACCACACTGAAACTTGTTGAGCAACTTTTACAGGATAGTCTAACCGTAAGATACTGGCAGCATGGAAATTCTAAGTACTGTAAATTACATCCCTACGAGACCTCTTGCTTCTTACAGAATACGTGATCATATAGTAACATACTGTAAGGTAAGCAAGCCGATGGGAGCGAGGTCGCCGCGTCTGGTTGGACGGTGACCCACACCCACTGGCCGTAAACATGCTCGACGTGTACGTGTTGCTCAGGGTGGGCAGAGAATCTGAGCTTACTGACATCTCTACACATTCTGTTTGCATGGTTCATGGAAAGAATAAAATCGAAATCATCTTCGGTTTTGCTGCTGGTCTTGCAAAGCGTGATGATGCCAACATCTAGGGCTGGAAACGAGCCGAGCCGAGCCCGGCTCGGCTCGGCTCGGTGCGGCTCGATCAAGTGGCGAGCCGAGCTAGGCTCGGCTCGGCCCTAAAGCGAGCCTAAAAACCGGCTCGGCTCGAGGTCGGCTCGCGAGCCGGCTCGTTGGCTCGCCGAGCCAGGCATCCAACTTGTTAGCTCTCGGTGAATCCAGGAGATTTCGGAGCTACAGATTGCAGATCAGCCCGTGTAACACAACTTTGCCGACACAGTCAATTAAGCGACCAAACTTGCAAGAAATTATATTTTTCCTGGCGGATACTGACAAACAAATCTCTTCGTCTGCATGTGAGGCATTACACTGCTACTGAATACGAATGATGCTGTCAACATACAAACAAAATAATATCGGTAAAAAAAAGCAGGTTTATTTTAAATTCCGATGATTCAGTCTATGGGAGGAAAAATTATCGGTAGACTTCCTTTTCTGCATATTTCAGGACTCAGGTCCAGTCCAAATTTGGATATATTCCAAATTTGATGGTGAGCAAGATACAAGGAGAAACATGGAAAGTAAGCATTTGACCACAAAAGGAATAGAAGAGAGAAGAATTCTTTTCTTGTTTGGAGGACAGCGAGATTGCAAAACTGAAAATATAGTCTTCCACCGTTGTCAATTTCGGCGAGATGGCCCTTCTTTTTATCATAGTTGACATATTGATATGTATGAATAACACTTTTTCAGCATTATTCTTGGTCAGAATGTTGCATTCATCAGCGTTGTTCATTTCAATGGAAGCGGTCAGTCCGCCTTTACAAGAAAACATAGCTGGACACCAAAACTATCCTTTACTTTTAGGAACATACCAATCTCTTTTCGTCTGATCATCAGCAAGTGATGAACAGCTTCCATTGAGGTAATCCCATGAGAGCATCTTTTTCATCAGGCCTCACAGCCTCTCGGCACCAGGACCAGCCTCTCGGCACAGATTGTAGATCAGCTCGTGTAATGCAACTTTGCTGCGCTGCGCAAGAAGCCAAGAAGGTGGGGAACTGGGGATAGTTGGACTCGAAGTCAAAGAGCAAGATGTAGATTGTAAGTTATCTGGTTTCTTGGATTCACTGAAGAGGTTTGAACCAAAAAAGGCCCGAGATCTGCCAGAGTGCCGGGTTCTCCGACGCATCAGAAAACAGTAGGCGCGTGCATCGCATTGCGGAATCACTCTGGGAATATTCCGATTAGTTGGTTTGAGGGTGAGGGGGCGCAGGCGCTTACCGATTCCAGCCGGCGGCAGAGGTCGCGGCACCGGCGGCGTCTTGCCTCGCTCTCCGTTCCGGCTTGCTGCGCTGCGCAAGAAGGTGGAGAACTGCTGAACTGGGGAATGGGGATAGTTGGTAATTGAGGGTGAGGGCAGGGGAGGGGAAGACCAAACCGGGAGAGACGCTGTCATGCTGGGCCTGGGCTGGGCTTCCACCGAGCCGGTTTGGCTCGCGAGCCGGCTCGGTGGTCGAGCCGAGCCGGCTCGGTGTTTTCACGAGCCTGAAAAACAGGCTCGGCTCGAGCTCGGTCCGAGCCGCGAGCCTGTGCGAGCCGAGCCAGGCTCGAGCGAGCCCGAGCCGAGCCACGAGCCTCGAGCTGATTTTCCAGCCCTAATCCACGCCACGGGAGCTGATAGCCCCAAAGAGCAAAGAATGCCCAATGATCGGCCTGTTGGATAAGTTGCATTTCTGCCGGAAAAGTATAGTTCATTTCATGTATCGATTTTTATGAAGCTGTAGAAATAACAAATATAACTATGATGAAATAGAGAGGTAGAAGTTGCAAGCTTTGAGCTTGCATTTTCAAAGCCGAAAGAAAGGATTTGAACGTTAGTATTGTCATTGTTGGCATTTTGTAGGTTAAATGTTCAATTAACGACTGCAGCGCATGATAAGCTAGATAAAATGGATGTAGCTTCAAGTTTCTACGAGGTAATTAAGAAAGATGTAATAATCAGGATTCATGGTTTTATATAACAAACTGATGCAACTCATTCTTGACCAGTGTATATGGAGTTCTCCATTCTTAATGAATAAGTCGACCCAATCAAAAGTAAATAAGTGAATGCCAAATGTATAATGGGAAAAAGGTGATGCGAACGGCACATGATCTTACCTGTACAAACTCCACACCCATTTCATTTAGTGTGTCCAAAATTTTATTTGATGGTAGCCAACTGAAAATTGCCCGAGGTCCCACTGGCTTTTGAAGTATCTCCCATGAAGACTTCAGCAGAATCTTTTTGCCGTTTAGCTCAGAGGATATACTGACAATTGGAAGCTCCATCTCTTTCAGAACCCATGCCTGCAAGTGGATTCCACGAAACATTTGAAAAGAACAGAAGAATTTGACATATTGAGATCCCAAGTTAAAAATAAATTAACAGTTACTACAAATGTGGATGGAGGATTTCTAGATAAATAACTGAACATAATCTTAACAACTCTGATCATCAAATATCTGGATGTGGACACACTACTGTGGATCCATATAAATAAGCAGGGATGCACTCATCAGCTCCAAAGAAACTGGACATACAAAGAATCCACATGACACAGGTTTTTTTAGCAAAACAGAGAACAACTACATGAAGATCATAGTAGGACAATGCGCTGTACCTTCTGAGTGTCCAAATCAAAATAGTCATTCTCTACCAAGCAGTTCCTAACTGAATCAACATGACCAGCTGGAGAAACAATAATGAAAGGGCGAGAGAGACGATTTTCTTCAGCCTGTGTCAAGCAAAGAAGGATCAGATTTGTCTAGAATCTAGATATTAACTGTTTTTGCAATGAACTAACAGCATGGATTTTAATAGCACAACAGACATGTAGCAAAAAAGCAGCAATCAAGTAATCAACCGATCATAACTGTATTTTTTTTCTCAACTAAACAAATTAGCCCTTCAAATGATGTATTCATCGAAGTATATTCCTGAGTAAAAATAAGGACTGCCCAATTAGATCACAGTAAAAAAAAATTGGTCAACCTTCAACGTCAAGAATAGTGATAATTGGCAGTTCTCCACTTCTCCTACATTTATTACATTCTTAGGCAACTTCTGAGTTCGGGATTAATCACATATGAAAAAGTGAAGAACTCTACTCTCTCCTTATGGCAGCATGTACAGAAGAGATCATGAAGAAAGCGTGTATTTTAGTGGTGCCAATATATTCAGCTTCCATACAGAAAGAACCGCAATGCACAACCATGAAAAAAATGAGTACCTTCATTAACGCTCTAGAAGAATTAAGCAATCTCTGAAATTCAGCATCCACAAAATCAGAGTCAGAGCCCTTTGTAACAAGTACAGTTGCTGCTTTTGACTTCTAAAGTATCTCAAGACCTTTGTTAAGTTCATTACTGAAGACATGCTTCTCTTTCTCTCCATGGTTCATCAGGGTCTCATAAGGTATCTTCATCAACTTTTTTCTTAATGGAGAAGAATTAGCAAGCACAATTTTTGACAAGCTGAAAATGATAAGAGGTTTCAAAGAGTAAGCTCAAAGAACTCGGGACAAATAACTGAGGCGGAACAAAGAATGATATTAAGGCACTGTAAACATCTGTATATAGAAAAGATTTAGTGAAAAGTGAAGCGCAAATCAGCTTCTTTTGAATTTTTTTTGGCAGGACAGAGAACAAAGGGTGTTTGCAGTTGCCCACGAGAGAATAAAATCAGATTCGTTTTTACTGTGGGGAGTAGTTTTCATATCGGCACACGAAATTTTCGTAGTTATTCTCAATGCAAATGTGGGCGGACGTTAGGGGTGAAAATAGATCGGATACATATGGATGGATAATAGTTTTACCATATTTGTTTTCATATTTTTTCTCAGATGCGGATACAGATACGGATAGTCCGGATAGGAATACGGATAATGTTGAATACAAATACGGATCGAATACGAATCAAATCGGATACGATTTCGAATATTTATCGAAATATGATAACCCGTTAGATTGTACATAAAAAATCAACAAAAACACATAACTAGTTGATTTGATCAAAACATTTTTGAAAATTGAACAAATATAAGTATTTTCATTCACTTAGACAATAGTTAGATACCATGTGGCAAACAAAATTATATAAGACTTAGTTTATCACACAAATACGATTAGTTCATCATACACGTAGATTAAAATACAAAATGAAAGGTAATCCTTACTCAGATACAAATAGAAGCAAACACATAAGACATTAAAAGTTTGATAATACTTAGATATCATGTCTCTAGGAAAAATATATGACACTTATATGTAATGACTCAAGATTTATATTCTTTGTTGAATTATGTTTAAAATAATTAATTATGTATTTATGAGTTTTTATGCATTTTTAGCTACTTATTTAAAATATTTTCCTATTAAGAATAGGAGTTTTTGAATTTTAGAGAAAATTTAAAATCTGATAAAATCTTGAAAATAATTTTTAAATGTTAGATTGTTTTTAGAAATTTCTAAAAAAATCATAATTTTTGGAGTTGGTTTGCTAATTTTAATAATTGAAACTTGCTTTATGGATTAATTAAATTAGAAAACAATTCTGAAATTAAGAATCCTTTTTGGGCCAAAAGAGTAGTCTTAACCCAGCCCACATGTATATCTGGATATTCAACCTATCAATATCTGGATTATCCGAATTCGTATCCGTATCCGACAGATAGCGAGTTGCCGAATCTGTATCCGTATCCGATCCGATACTATCCGACAAATATCCGATCTGATAGAATTCATATCCGAAAATATCCGAATCGGTCGAAAAATATCCGATCCGTTTTCATCCTAGCAGGCGTACATATGCAATTGTTTGGATTAGTTGAATATTGTGGATTTGTCATACGGATCTGTGTTGATTCTCAACAACCTTCGCCGAACAACATAACCAATTTGGATTTAGTTCGACGGTTGAACCCAAAATGATCAGAACAACCCATGGAGACAGACAGCAACAGACCAAACGGTGGGGGGCCTGTTTGGATCCACGCAGCTAACAGTTAGTGGCTAAAAATTAGCTAAAGTGGATCCAAACAGGATTAGCTAATAGATTAGCTAACTATTAGCTGGGCACCTAACTAATGGTTATCTCATTAGCTAACCAAACCCAGCTAATAGCAGCTAATAGGTGGCATTTTCCTAAATTACCCTCGTCAATACCGGTCATACGGTGGAACTGATAATATCTTCTATTGAACTATATGTTATATTTAATAGTACTACTATGTATTTAGAATAATATTATAAGTGAAATTTGATGTACATATAATAAAACAGGTGTATAAGTATAAACTAGCCATGTGCCCGTGCGTTGCAACGGAAACTCAATTTGCGATAAAAAATTTATTTGCAAAGAGCATTAATCTTATCTGAATAATAATGTTCATTTTAAATGTGCAATGGTTAAATGTTTAAATTAATTCATCGAAGCATACAAATTTCAAGCACCTGTATATAAACTCAAGCTTAAAATTATCTTTAATTTTACAAACTTAAATAATAACATTACAACACTTGGGATTGTAAATTTATAACACCATAATTCGAGATCGATCGATCGACCTAGAGAGGCATCACCTGCTGCCCCATTGGCGCAAAGGCGTTGAAAAGATAGACGTCATCCGTATGTAGCTGCCACTACAGTGGCATGCGTGGCTCATACGTCTTGCTCCGGCCATATACCATAGCCTCACCTCATCAATCAGCTTCACCGCCTTCTTGCCTCCCCCTGCGAGCGCTGCCTTCAACCTATTGACATCATCCACCACGGTTAGCTCCAACAGGACCGCTAGCCTATCTCGCCGCCTACCACCGGCGACCTGCCTCTGCGCCACATCAACGAGATCAGAAAGGTTGCCCATTACCTCCGTTTAACGGATAAGCTCAACACATCTGCAGAAGAAACAAGAAATAGTGGGGTTATATAGATTCAACAACCAAGCAGATATCTATGGAATCTAGATTAAGAAATCATTGAATAAGGAAGGCAACAAAAGGAAAAGAGGCGAGAAGAGACTCAACTTCGTTAATCGGAGCTCTGCTTTCTTCGAAAGGGAATAAATCAATCCAATCCAAAAAATACTAGGAGCAATCACTGCCGATTCGAATACCAGATCAATAGGAGAAAGGAAAACAATAAATGAGTCATACATATTCATTTACCTCCCGTGACTGGATGATCCATCCAATCTACCGGGGTGGCCATTACCTGCTTCCCACTCAACTATGCAGGTGCGCACACTTGTCGGGGTGAGAGTGGAGAACAGACGTACCACCACCAACTCCTCATTAGAATTAGTAGAAATAGAGATAACAAATTTAACTGGTTGCATCATGCATGGTCGTGTACATACTGTTGGCCGATTGAAATCAAGTCCATACGTGATTAGATAAAAAGAAAAGATGATCTTATCTACACATGCAAATAAATATTTAATGGAAAGGATGTATATGTCAACTGAAAGGCACATAGTAATTCAGAAGCTATATGCATGCAGTATATGGAAAAAGAATCGGTCGTGCAGTATTTAAAAATAGAATCAGCTGATTGAGATTAGAGTCTGATACACCGCAGATCACGCATGTATGTATATCCAACCGAATTAAAATTTTCTCTATTCGCCAATGTATAAATATTGGGACAATGACGGACCACTGCCACCAAATCGTAATTAAAAGTAGAGATATATATTATTTTATAAATCTAAAATGATACGCCAGTATGATCCGGTACCAAGATGTGCCATTCTAAGTACTAAACTAGCATAGTATTCGATACGGTATTATCAAGTATACTTTGTATAACCAAGGAGCCACTGACCTCTGACCAACAGGGGATGCATTCATGTAAACAAGATGGAGATGGCTGAACAAGCCTTGATGCATGCCATCGGTATGAAACACCTAATTTACAACCATGCACCGTGCATCGATCTCTGCTCACTCCTACTCTTCTGGTTACGCAAAATTGAAGCCGCATGCAACCGAGCAGAGGATGACCCCAACTAGCTACTTAATTACGACCTAATTAGTTACACATCTTTATAAGAAGTGGCACGTAGCCAGCAAGAGAGGTCACAGCTAAGTCCTAGATCATCTAGGTAGCTAGCCAATATATGGCCGCATCGGCGATTTACGCTGCGGTGGTCGCCGCTGCCCTCCTCCTCCTCCCTTCCCTCCTTGCGCCCGTCGCGGCGCAGGCGAAGGCGAGGGCGTTCTGCATCAGCCAGTTCGCCATCGCCAGCCAGGCCTGCTCCATCCTGCCGCCGAGCCCTCCCGAGGACGATGACCACCACCACCACCACCATGATGATGATGATGACCGCGACGACGACGACGACGACGACGACAACCATGGCGGCGACGATGGACGTGATGACCATGGCCGCCACGGGCAGACAGCGATCAGCATCTCGGCCCTGATGGCGAGCAACGGCAGCCACGGCGCCGGTGGGAACGGCACCGGCCGCCACGGCAACCGCACCCGCGGCGGGCGCGTCCACGGTCGGCGTGGCCGTTTGCGCGACGACCATGACAATGACCACGACCACGGCCATGATGACGACGACCATGGCGGGGACAATGACCACGACGACGACCACGACAACGACGATGAAGATGACGACGACGACGACGATCATGAGCACCACGACGAGGAGCTCCGGGCGTACCGCGACTGCTGCCGGTGGCTGAAGGAGGTGCAGAAGGACTGCGTGTGCGAGGCGCTTCTGCGGCTGCCGCCGTTCCTCGTAAAGCCGCAGCACACGTACGTTGTCAGGGTCGGCAGGACGTGCCGAATCACCTACCGCTGCGGCGGCGTCTAGCCGCCGGCATCCGACGTCGCCGGCCGTACGGCTGCATGCATCCATTCGATCATGCGACTACTCACGATGTTTGGTTAACTGCACGTCCTGTTTCATTTATTATTATAGGTTTGGTTATTTGGTTCACATAGATTAGGTATGTATGATCGGGTGCTTGATTTATATGTGGTTGGAATATTGGCGGTCCGGTAGTTTTTTAATTATGTCCTGAAAGTTTTCTGTGTGTTAATTTCGTTTGGATGGATTAATTTATATATAGTATATATCGTCTTCGAATGAAAATTATGTCTTAATCTTTATTTTTACTAATTGGAGGCTCCTTTAGAAGGCCTACATTATTTTTACTAATTGGAGGCTCCTTTAGAAGGTGGCCTACATTAACTCAAAGTGGTAATTAAAAGGATAGAAATTCTCACGTTAATTAATCTAAAAAAGAAAAAAATAGCTTGAAATTTTCTCATTAATTGGAGAAAAATAAAATATCTTAGCCATACATGTATATATGTTGTGACTTTGAACTTAACTCAAATGGGTAACCAATCCAAAAGATAAGATCAAATTTTACATAATTGAAATTTTCTAAAAGAATAATTTTACAATATGTCTGTAAATTCAAATTAAAATAGAATGATACCAATTGGAGGCTCCTTTAGAAGGACTACATTAACTCTGAGAGGTAAAAGGCTAGAAATTCACACATTAATCTAAGAAAGAAAAAATAGCTTGAAATTCCCTCATTAATTGGAGAAAAAGAAAAATACCTTAGCCATCCAGATTTTTTTGGATATAATCTATGGATTAGATTAAATATCATGACCATATTACGTGTTCTATGCAAAGGGGAGTTCTGATAGAATATATGTTGCTTTTATGGCTAGAGATCCAAGTCGGACAACAAAACAATTGTCTGATACAGAAGCACTCGGATACACTCATGCATGTATCCATGCATAATTTGATTAGTGAATAACTACCAGCAAGCTACTTAGGCCATTGGAAGTTAGAAAGCAATAAATTATTAACTATCTCAACAAACTATTATCAACATTATACTTCTCTGAAAGTTAAATAGCACAAATCTTAATAGCACTAAAATTAGCAGCTGAGTAGTTGTGGTTGATTTTTTTTGAGTTGGGTGGTCACTTCTGTCGTGAAAAGCTAACTGTTTAGAATCAGATGGTCACTTCAATCGTAACAAAACCTAAAAATTCTTACATTAATTGAAAGAAGAAGAAGAGATACCCATTAATTGAAAGAAGAAGAAGAGATACCCCTAAAAGGTGAATGCATTCTGGTCACCTATTGACACAATCCACAACTCAAAAACTAATTGTGCACATGTCAATGTCATGTCATTAGTATAGAAAATCTCATCATGGACGGTTCAAAATTGTTATTACAGACGGTTTTGTGAACAGTCAGTAACAATATATCAGTGATATAAGAGCACATTATAGACAATTTTTGAACTGGCTATGATAATAGACATCATAGACGGTTCTAAATCAGAACCGTTTGTGATCTATAGGTCATCACAGACAGTTCTTGTTTACAACTGTCTATGATGACCTATACATTACACAAGGTTCTAAACCAGAACTGTATGTGATGTATGGGTCATACATCGTCTGTGTTCACACTAATGCAAAGGCAGTGATCAGTGTGATCCATCAGTGGCTTAACCTGACTGCCTCACATTTACAGCGTTCTCATTTATGAACAAAGCGCAAGGACGATGTGCAGCAACTGACAGTTGAAGTAGTTACTCACCCGAACCCACTCGAAGTAGCTCACTGTGACGCCGCCGGAGTTCGCGAAGATGTCTGGCAGAATGAGGACGCTCCTTATTCGACAGGATCTGCAGAAGGAACGCGGAGAGAAAATATTACAGACGGTAGTGCATTTCGTTACTATCAGTCTGTCAGGTACTGTAAGCTATGACTTGCCTCGTCTGCCTGGTCTGCGGGGTGATTTGCAGCCTCAATGATGTACTTTGCTTTGATGTCATTAGCATTGTCCCTGGAAAATCATGGTGAAGAACATTTTACAATTAGGTTTGTAGATATAGAAATGGCCAGAATTCAACTGAACACACAACGGTAATCAGACAGAAGTAATATTTGACTACTACCGTAAGGATGAAATGAACTGCAACGAGGAAGAAGATTACTTGTTTATGATGTTAGTTATAATCTTGTCGTTTTTGTTTCCAAGTCGCTAATATCTTCAGAGTATTAGTTTCTGTTTTCGTTTCCCTAACAGTATCGGATAAGTATTTAGAGTCCGATTAGAACAGAGAGTGCTTGAGTCTTGTAAGTCCGAGTAGGACACGTTGTATCAGTTTGATCTGACTATAAATATACCCAGAAAAGGCTGGTGGAAGCATCGCCAGGAAAATTGAAAAACCAAGTTTCCTCTGTTTTGTTGCTTTGCTGTTAGTTATAATCTTGTCGTTTTTGTTTCCAAGTCGCTAATATCTTGAGTATTAGTTTACATTTCGTTCCTAACAAGATGTCGGATAAGTATTTAGAGTCCGATTAGAGCAGTGCTTGAGTCTTGTAAGTCCGAGTAGGACACGTTGTATCGCTTTGATCGACTATAAATATACCCGAAAAAATTTGGTGGAAGCATCGCCAGAAAATTGAAAAACCAAGTTTCCTCATTTTGTTGCTTTGCATATTGTCGCCGCTTGCTCGTCCGACAAAAGACTCTATCATTGTATTCGAGTTTCGAGATTTCAGTTTTTGCTTGCAGTTGAAGCTGCAGGCTTTGGCGTTCAAGTGAAGAAGTAAATCGAGATTTGCTCTAACAATTGGTATCGAGCTTGTCGAAACAATCGGGATCGACAATCGGGATCGCAATCATGTCGCGAGACAATGGGCGATCAAGTCGAGCAACACCGACGAGGGCAAGCGTGCCAATTCGATGCCGATGTTGAATGACACAAATTATGGCGTATGGGCGATGAAGATGAAGATCCTTCTCAATTCTCTTGGCGTATGGGCGGCAATTGAAGGAGCTCCGTGGTTGATCTAGAGACAGATCAAGGAGCTCGCCGCATACGCTCAATCGGGCCTCGATGAGGTGCTAATGGTGATAGCACAGGAAACCCTTTAATGCCAATTGTTAATGGTGAAATGTGTTAGAGCAAATCTGATTTACTTCTTCACTTGAACGCCAAAGCTGCAGCTTCAACTGCGCAAAGAAATCTCGAAATCTCCGAATCTCAATACGATAGAGTCTTTTGTCGGACGGGAGCAAATGACAATATGCAAAGCAACAAAAGCAGAGAAACTTGGTTTTCAATTTTCTGGCGATGCTTCCACCACCTTTTTTCGGGTATATTTATAGTCGATCAAATCGATACAACGTGTCCTACTCGGACTTACAAGACTCAAGCACTCTCTGTTCTAATCGGACTCTAAATACTTATCCGACATCTGTTAGGGAAGCAACGAAACTAATACTCAAAGATATTAGCGACTTGGAAACAAAAGCGACAAGATTATAACTAACAAATCACCCTCTAATCTTGTTGTATAGACTTCACGTCTACTATTCCCAACTTCTTTCGTAGCTCGAAACCGGACTCTTCCCAATGGTTTTGTCATTAAGTCGCTAATTGCTCTTCGATCTTTATGTGGCTTACTTCTACATTGCCTTCTGCGATGTTCTCTCGGATGAAATGATACCTCATATCAATGAGTTTACTTGAGTATGAAATCTGGATTCTTACTCAAAGCGATTGCCGATTTGTTATCAACAAACAACTCCACTTTTTTCGCTCTTCATGCTTCAAGTCTCCCGAAGAACGATCGAGCCATCTTGCTCGGCATGTTGCCGCTTTGCCGATATATACTCTGCCTCACAAGAGGACAATGCCACAATCTTCGCTTTTTGTGATGACCAAGTTCTTGGGTTTGAGCGAAAAGAAATCTCGAGCCCATTGTACTTCTTCGGTCATCAACATCACCGCAAGATCACATCCACAATACCCTTTTAATTCAACCTTTTCCTTCCTTTGCAAACCGTACTAAACACCCAAAGTTCGAGTTCCTTTAATGTATCTCGAGAATATGTTTCTTCGCAACCGATCTTTGAACTTTTGGTTTCTCCATGAATCTGCGACAATACCCACCGCAAGGGCTATGTCAGTCTTGTGTTGACTAAGTATCCGAGGCTTCCTACTAAACTCCGATACTTGGTTCCGTCAACATTTGGCTCGTTTGCTTCTTTGCTTAGCTTGAGTCTGTGCTCCATTGGAATGGCACAAGAGTTGCACTCCTCCATACCACATGCCTTCAATATCTTCTCGGCAAAGCTTGATTGGCACAGTGTGATCCTCTCCTTGGTTTGTCTTACCTCAATTCCGAGATAATAACTCAACAAACCTAGATCACTCATCTTTGAGCATTTGCTTCATCACATTCTTTGAACTCATTGATTATTCTTGCATCCGATCCTGTGATTATCAGATCGTCGACGTACACGCCCACAAGCAATTGCAGCTCTCCCTTCTGTCTTTTATACACGGCATGATCGTATTGGCTTCTCTCAAAACCCAATGAAATTAAGATTTTGTCCAGTTTGGAATTCCAAGCTCTTGGCGCTTGTCGAAGACCATATAGCGCCTTCTTCAACTTTAGCACCGTTCCTGTTGATGCTTCAACCTCAAAACCCGGTGGCTGGGTTACATATACCTCCTCAGCTAATTCTCCATTTAAAAAAGCTGATTTTACATCCATGTGATGTATTTTCCAACTCCTTCCAGAGCCAACCCGATGAGAAGCCCGATTGTCTCCATCCTTGCTCTTGGTGCATACACTTCTTCAAAGTCAATGCCTTGTTCTTTGTGAATAGCCTTTTGCAACTAATCGGCTTTGTACTTGATTATTTCGCCTCTTGCATTCTTCTTTACCTTGAACACCCATTTCAACCCTATGGGTTTGTGATTCTCGTGTAATCTTGCTTTCACCCATGTATTGTTGTCAAGAATTGACTTCATCTCTTCCTCCATTGCAAGTTTCGGTGTTTCGTTCTCGAGCTTCTTCAATGCTCGAGGGTTCCTCTGCTCCCATCAAGCACGCACTGAGTATTCGGACTAACTTCTTGAGTTGATTCATACAAGTCTGTATTGTTCTGTACTTTTCGTGGTGGTGTGTCCTCTGAAGTACTTGAAGGACTTGTGAAGAAACCTTGCGAGCTTCCTTCTCCTTTGTTTCTTTACACGAAGGAAGCAAGATGTCGTGTGAGTCCAAAGCACCCCTCCACTGCAGCACTCTGCTGAATTGGGTGTGGAAAGTTACGCCTCTGGTCATCATTTTGTTGTGTTTGTTCGAACTTGCGGGACTTGAATTCAACTCCACCGAATATACGTAATCATTGGTGACGAATTGCTCTGCTACGTGTGTTCTCCCCAACGCCATGCCTTATCTTCTTGAAACACTACGTCACGGGATACATGTACTCTGTTACCAACAGGATCATATACCTGTAAGCTTTTGATCTGGCTCATATCAGAAAAACACCATAGGTTTGCTTGGTCTTCAAGCTTCTTCGAGATAAGGCCTTACATCCTTGACATGTACCAGCAACCGAATGTTACAAGTGAGAAACTTTCGGTTTTCTCTTGAACCAAGCTTCAAAGGGTGTTCTTCCTTCTACACTCTTGGTGGCGGCTGATTTAGCGAGTAAATTGCGGTTACTCTTGCTTCTCCCAAAACCTTCTGGCACATTTCGCTTTCAACAAACTTCTTGCAAGGACACAATGGTCTGTTCCTCCTCTCGGCGACTCCGTTTCTTTGGGGAAATGCAGTGCTTGTCGAGATGGTGTACAATGCCTGCTTCGGCTAGATAATCTTCAAAATCTGCAGAGACAAATTCTCCACCTCGATCTGTCGCAATGCTTTCGGCTTCATTGAGATTCCACCTCGGCTCTTGTCTTAACAAGCCTAAAAGTCTTAAAGGCACGATCTTTAGAGCTTAGCAATCTGACCCACATGAAACGTGAATAATCATCCACCACTAACAAGAAATATTTCTTCCCCACAGGGTTGCTTGGTGTGATAGGGCCACATAAATCTGCATGTAATAACTCCATTGGACGTTCGCGGAAGCTTGTACTTTTGGGAAAAGGAGTCGGCTTTGTTTCCCGACCAAGCAAGCTTCACAAACCTGATCAATGTGATCAATACTAGGTAGTCCTTGACCATTCTGTCTTGGACATCTCTCGAAGGCTTCAAGTTCAAATGCCGTAACGTGCATGCCACAACCATTCTCTATCACCTTTGATAGCTAGTAAGCAAAGCCGGTTGTGTCTGGTCGATTCATGACATAGAGCCGATTTTGTAGCCTCTGAACTCTAGTCACAAGTCATGTCCTTCCTCATCATAGATGCACATTGCGCCCTCATGTATGACTGTTTTGTAGCCTTGTTCATCTAGCTGCCCTAGACTGACAATGTTATTGCAGAGTGATGGAATGTAGTAGACATTGGTCAATACATGATGTTCTTCATTTCTTCCCTTGAATAACGCCGTGCCTCTTCCACAGATATCCACGCTGGAGCCATCACCGAATTTGACTGTTCCTTGCACAGATGTGTCTAGATCAGAAAAGATACTTTGACACCCAGTCATGTGATTACTAGCTCCTGTATCAAGATACCAAACATCTGCAGAATTTTTCTTCCCTTCTAGTATTGGTTTCATGCCTTCTTCTTTCAGCAACACATATTCAGAGGTTTGTGTCGCATTTTTATTCACCTTCTCGCATTGAGCCATGAAAAGCACAGAATTCTGACCTGGATTATCTTCCTTTTTCTTCTCTATGTATAATGTTTTCTCCTTCTTCGGTTTCCTGCACTCAGAGGCAAAGTGCCCAAAGATATCACAATTGTAGCATTTGATCTTTGATTTATCAAATTTTCGGTAAGGTCTAGCTTCTGCATCTTCACTGCTTCTTCCTTGTCGGTATGGCTTGGCTTCTGAATCCTCAGAAAACCTGCCGCGTCCTCGTCCTCGGCCATAACCCTGACCGCGACCTCGGCCTCGCCAACCTCCTCTTCTATAATTCTTTGCTTGATGCTTCATCTACTCCTTTGCCTTTTACTTGAGTTTGATGTCGGCATCAATTGGCTTCCCTCTTCCTTTTGTTGGCGCCTACCTTTCAATGTTTCTTCAAATGCACGCACCGCCTAACCGCTTCGAGACCGACATAGTTGAAATATCACCCCATCGCTCAATTGTTCCGGCAATCGGCATGAATTTATCAGAACCGAAGCTAAACAAATTCTCCACAATATTTGCTTGGTCATCTCTGCGCCAAGAGAGCGGATCTCACTTACGGTGTAGTAAGTCGCGGCGAAATTTGTTGATGCTCTCTTCTTCCTCCATGTTCAAGCGATTGAATTGCCTTTTCATTACTGTGCATCTGCTTGCTTCACTCGATCCTCTCCGACACGCATTTCCTTGGCGTGTTCCAAGCTTCTCTACGGTTGGCTTCGTGCTATCACCATTAGCACCTCATCGAGGCCTCGATTGAGCTGAGGCGGCGAGCTCCTTGATCATCTCTAGATCAACCACCGGAGCTCCTTCAATTGCCGTCCATACGCCAAGAGAATTGAGAAGGATCTTCATCTTCATCGCCCATACGCCATAATTTGTGTCATTCAACATCGGTCATCGAATTGGCACGCTTGCCCTCGTCGGTGTTGCTCGACTTGGATCGCCCATTGTCCCGCGACATGATTGTCGATCCCATTGCTCGATACCAATTGTTAGAGCAAATCCTGATTTACTTCTTCACTTGAACGCCAAAGCCTGCAGCTTCAACCTGCAGCAAAACTGAAATCTCCCGAAACTCTGAATACAGCGATAGAGTCTTTTGTCGGACGGGAGCAGCGACAATATGCAAAGCAATATGGCTCAGTCGTTTGCTGGGAGACTTGAAGCATGAAGAGCCGAAAAAAGTGGAGTTGTTTGTTGATAACAAATCGGCAATCGCTTTGAGTAAGAATCCAGTATTTCATACTCGAAGTAAACACATTGATATGAGGTATCATTTCATCCGAGAGAACATCGCAGAAGGCAATGTAGAAGTAAGCCACATAAAGACCGAAGAGCAATTAGCAGACTTAATGACAAAACCATTGGGAAGAGTCCGGTTTAGAGCTACGAAAGAAGCTGGAATAGTAGACGTGAAGTCTATACAACAAGATTAGAGGGTGATTTGTTAGTTATAATCTTGTCGCTTTTGTTTCCAAGTCGCTAATATCTTGAGTATTAGTTTCGCTTTCGTTTCCCTAACGATGTCGGATAAGTATTTAGAGTCCGATTAGAACAGAGAGTGCTTGAGTCTTGTAAGTCCGAGTAGGACACGTTGTATCGATTTGATCGACTATAAATATACCTGAAAAGGTCAGGAAGCATCGCCAGAAAATTGAAAACCAAGTTTCCTCTGTTTTGCTGATTTGCATATTGTCGCTGCTCCCGTCCGACAAAAGACTCTATCGCTGTATTCAGAGTTTCGGGAGATTTCAGTTTTGCTGCAGGTTGAAGCTGCAGGCTTTGGCGTTCAAGTGAAGAAGTAAATCAGGATTTGCTCTAACATATGACTCCCCCAAGTGCTGCCGGGATGAGGACGTCGCATTCTTCAGTGAGCAGTGAGTGTGGGTCAATCGCATCTCCTCCGTCTACTGCAATTTTTTTTTTGTAAGAAATCTTTTACCTGTATTACGAAACTCTGGCCTACGATGCTTTTGCCATGCTCTGCAAGTAAGGCTTCATTAGCAAACAGAACTCCCATTCCAGTAGCTGCATCTCTTCCCAGTGATCCTCCAAGGCAGGGGTGGAGCTAGGCCTCGGACTACTGGGGCCTGGGCCCGAGGCCTAGCCCAAATATTAGTGTCCGAGGCCAATGTTACGGTCCAGCCCAGGCCACTAGAGAAGCTCAGAAGCGAGGAGCCCTAGCCATTCGATTCACGTGTAGGAGCTCAGGAGCCCTAGCCATGCACGCGTAGCTCAAGAGTCCGCCGTCGGTCGTCGATCGCGCCCGCTGGCCACCGCCGCCCCAGGCCACGCAAGCCGGCCACCGTTCCTGCCCCGGCCTCGCAGATCCAGTGAAGCTCATCTGGATCCGGTCATCGGTCATCCCATTTGGGCATTCCCACGGGCCACGGCCATCGATTCCGCCCGATTGCCGACACGGCCGTCGCCCGACCTGGCTCGGCTTCGCCGACGCCGCGCTAGTGTTCGTCGACGGCCTTAGCGCGTAGAGCGCACCGCTCGTCGCGAGCCTCCACGATCCGCCCACGGCGGCTGCCACCACCGCCACTCATTTCGCCACGGCTGCGCCCTTGGCTCCCATACGGTTTTGCGAAGCCACAAGCCCGCAAGGGCGCAAGCCGCAAGGTGCCTCGCCGATCTCGTGCTCGCCTCCGATCGACTCGGCTAGGCGACCGGTGCCATTGCCCAGTGTTGAATCTGGCGGCAAGGATCTCCTCTCACAAGAAGGTGAAGATTTTATTCCTTTCATCCTTTGTGAAATGTGAATTGCAAATTGTGAATGGTCAGTGTGAATTGTGAATGGTGAATGATAGCTTTGGTTATGCAATCTGAATTGTGAATGGTAGCTTAATAGCTTTGGTTATGCAATCGAATCACAAATCACACCAAGTCATGGATCGGCTTTACTAAATGTTAGGATAGTTTACCAAGACATCGTGAGGCCATTTCTTTGAATCAACTTTCCAGCTTTTCTCAAAGACAAAGGGTATCACTTCTTTGGGATGGTACATTGGCTTGTTGACAAAGGGTGAGTGGTCAATTTCAATACCAAGGTTTTTAATGTGCTAGTCTAAATCTGTTTACACTATATTAGCCCTCTCAAAAAAATGTTACCTTGTATTATAGAATTCTCAATGCTACATAAGAAGTATTGTTTATCCTCATCCTCATCTAATCATGAAGTATGAGGTTGTTGACTGCTGAAACATAGAAGTGTAGGTTGTTAGTTTCTGCAGTTGGATTCACCTTAATCAAGTCGTAAAGTTTCTTGATATTATGTATGTTCGATGTGCCTTAAAGGTGTTGTGCTTCTAGTTTATGCTTTCTAGCATCCGATTCTTTTATGAAGTAGCTCCTTGAATCTCTTAGTTGTGCTTGATGTTATTTAGAAAACATTGAGCATCTCTTCCCTGCTACCTCATGCTTTTTGTATGCTTTACCTAGTCTACTTAGTGATAGCATGCTGTATTTTTGTTATATCTAAATGTTCGTAGTCTTTGACAATAATAACAGTAGCTTATTTTGGGCCCGAGGCTTACATAAATCCTGGCTCCGCCACTGCTCCAAGGTCCTGTATTGAGCAGGAAATTCCTGAGCATGTGTGGCATAATCAGAAACCAGCTTTCCCCGCACAATCAAATCCTAGTGCTTCCATACATACGAATGGTCATCCTGAACACTAAGCATCATATTTTTGCAGTAACCTATCAAAAGGACAGTGCTTGACAAATTTCTTGTGGAATTCTCCATGGTATCTTCCAATTTTCATCGGGAAACATCATTTTCATAACACGTGCATGAGAAGGAGTGCAGGATAGATACAACAGGCTTTCCTGTCACCACAGCACACTACTACAAAAGAGGTTATATTAGACACATCATCATAGACGGTTTTAAGAGAAAACCGTCTGTGATGTTTTTCGGGCACATCAAAGACGGTTTGTAGATCAAACCGTCTACGATATCTAATTATCACAGACGGTTTTAAATACGCATCATTCGTGCGCTGATGTTGTTCGAGGACATCACAGACGGTTTGTAGATCAAACCGTCAGTGATTCGTGAAGTATGATGAGCGGGTTTAGCTACAAACCGGCCGGGATGTTATGAACAACTTCATAGACGGTTGGTGGATAAATCGATGCAGTGATATTTCGTCATCACGAGCGTGTTTATCCACGAACCGCTCGGTGATCATACATTGAAATCACAGACAATCAACGCCATACAAAAAAAAGAGTATGGATTATAGATTGCATTATAATTGAGAATTACTGCATTATAGATTGCATTATATACATAAGATCATTACAAAAGCGTTATAGATTGCATTATATATAAGAAGCATTACAAAAGATCGACTAGTACTATATATACTTTAACTAAAACATATCACTATATAGCTAGCTAGCTTGCTACGCCTCGTCTTCGTCGGAGGAGGAAGCCGGAGTGGGGTCGGAGTCCGCGGAGTCCTCGCTCGGCGGTCCCGGTCTCGCCGAGCCCGCTCGATCCGGGTCATCCTCCGCTCCACCGTCGCTATAGCCCTCCGACGAGTCGTAGCTTACATCGGAGGAGGAGGAGGAGGCTGGGCGCGGGACGCTCGGGCGCCTGGGAGGCGGAGGAGGTCGGCGCCGGACGCTTCGCCTGGCGGGTGGGAGGCGGCGTCCGGGGAGGCGCGGTGGAGGCGAGGCGGCCAAGGAGCAGCCGTGGAGATGGCACTGGCAGAAGGCCACAGCCCATTCGCTTGGTCATGCCGTAGTATGGTTGGAGGTGGCGGTGGCGTCGGTGGGGTGGAAGCAACAGAGAGTTCTTTGGTGTGTTGCTCATGGCTCTAGCTTGGTCTTGCCGTTTTTGGTATGGAGGCAGAGCGCCCTACCGAGGGTTCTTAAAAGGCAATGCACTAGCATTGGGAAGACAAGGGCATAAATGGGGACACAATGATATGACGCGCAGAATTGCTGCAGTACTGCATTGGGCGACGCTACGTCAAGTGCGGTCGAGAAGACGAAGGGTCATCATTGCGACGGTTTTAGTCAAAATCGCTCAGGGTCGATGATATCGCAGACGGTTTTTGACTAAAACCGTCTGAGAAGTTATCACAGACGGTGCCATCTATAGACCGTCTGTGATCTATGGTGATATCGCAGACGGTTCGATCCAAAAACCGTCTGCGCTATATCTCTGACATCGCAGACGGTGTTATCTACTAACCGTCTGCGATGACGTGTATAAAGCAGAGAGCTCCCTTGACCGTCCGCTCGCTTCTTTAACATTTCCTCGACCGCCTCTCGAGCTCGCATGCGATTGAGGCGTTCCTTGTGAAAGAGACCCTAGATTTGGTGATTTTATTGCAGATCCTTGTGCTCTTGGTCATCCAAGGTTAGTAATTGCTTCTAATCTGAATTACATTTTATATCTAGCTTGGGGAAATGAAGCTGTGTTCTAGGGGCCTGCTTGGGAGAGCTCCATTCCAAAAAATCAGCTCCACTCTACCATAGAGTTGAAGTAGGGAAGAGATCCGTGTTTGGCTTGCAAATTAGAGCTAGCTCCAAGAATAGATGGTTTTGGTGTGGATACCCATTTATGCCTCATATGTGTAACCAAAGGGCAAAGGTGGGTAATTATTTACAAACTTCACGAGTGGACACCCCTAGATCTAGCTTGTTGTATCCATTTGTACGTTATGACCTAAATTAGCCATTTAACTATTGTTACATATGTTGCGTAGATGGAATGTAAGTGGATGTATGTTTGAGAACCGTCATGAGCACCGAGTACATTAATGGTGTCTCCGCTTTTAGAAGAGCTGCAGAGGTAGATATGTCGAACAAGGGGTGGAATTTATGCCTTGTCCATGCGTTGACTGCGAGAATCTCCGGATGTTTCAAACCCAAAGCCTGATTGAAGCACACTTGATTCTACGAGGTTTCAAAAGGGATATACATGTTGGACCACCACGGTGAAGAGCAGATTATGTAGAGAGCAAGTAATCGGCATGGTGGACGAAGTCGATGATACTCCTGATGATATCGATTGTACTTTCGATGACAATCTGGATCGCTTGCTACGGATGCGAAGGGAACCGTGATGAGCGGGACTATGTAAAATTCGAGCTTGATGGACGACTTCGGAGAAACCTTTGTTCCCAAGTTGCAAGTCCAGATACACAAGATTGTCGTCCGTCTTTGGAATTGCTGAAATTAAAGGCAAGCAACGGTGGTCCGACAAGAGTTTCACAAGATTGTTGGGTCTCATAGCGGATATGCTTTTCGGGAAACGAGTTGCCAACAACAACCTACAAAGCCAAAAGGTTCTTTGTCCCTTGGGAATGGAAGTAGAAAGAATACATGTCTGTCTCAATGATTGTATCTCAGATCGCAAATAAGATGCAAACTGCATGTATGTCCGGTGTAACGATCCGGTACAAGCGTAAAGATAGATCGGTGATGAGGTGAAGAAAGGACCTCCAGCTAAGGGGCGTGGTATCCGCCTATAATTCCCCGCTTGAAGCGGTTGTTTGCGAACCCAAAAGAGGCCAAATTGCTTCGATGGCACTTTGATGAGCGTAAAAGCGATGGAATGACTAGGCACCTGCTGATTCAACTCAAGGAGAAACATTGATAGGAGGTTTGAAGAATTCGCAGTGGATCCGAGGAATATAAGGTTCGAATTGAGTACGGATGGAATGAATCCTTTCGGTAACATGAGCAAATTGCCACAAAGACTTGGCTCAGAATCTCTGTATACAACCTTCCTCCTTGGTTGTGTATGAAGCGAAAGTACATATTGATGTCTCTACTCATCGAAGGCCGGCAACACAGGAACGATATTGATGTGTACCTAGCACCATTGGTGGAAGATATGAACACATTGTGGGCTCTGAGGGTGCGGTATGGGATGCTCACAAACGAGAGTACTTCACTTTGCGCTGCCTCATTTCGCACCATAAATGATTATCCCGCCTTGCTAACCTATCGGGCAGAGTACAAAGGAGCCAAAGCATGTACACATTTGCTGGATGACACCGAGAGTGTCCGGTGAATCACTCACGCAAAACGTGTACATGCGCCACCGTAGGTTCTTCGAGAAACCACCCATACCGCAAGATGAAGAAACAATTGACGGCACAATCAAGACGCTTTAGCTCCAAAGCCTTTAAGCGCCCGGACATTCATGATATGGTTAAGAAGTTGGATGTTGCGCTAGGAAGGGACATAAATCGAGGACCCGTGAGAAGAGCATGTGGAAGAAGAGATCAATATTTTGGGACCTACCTTATTGGGAGCACCTAGAAGTTCTACCTTCGCATCGACGTGATGCACGTAGAGAAGAATGTCTGTGATAGCTTGATTGGTTTCTTACTGAACACTAAGGGTAAAACAAAGGACGGTATCAATGCACGGCTTGACTTGGTCGACATGGGCATCAGACCTGAGTTAGCACCAAAAGAGAGTGATAAAGGCCGAACATACTGTGAGCCTGCTTGTTACACTCTGTCCAAGGCTGAGAAGAAGGAACTGTGCTAGTGCTTGCATGGTGTGAAAGTTCCGTCCGGTTACTCGTCCAACATGAAGAGACTTGTTTCGATGCATGATTTGAGTTTAACTGGCATGAAGTCCCATGATTGCCATGTGCTTATGACACAGATGCTCCCTGTGGCAATTAGAAGTATTTTACCGACCAAGGTTCGGGAGACAATCACAAGGCTGTGTTATTTCTTTAACACAATTGCTCAGAAGGTCATCGATCCCGGACATGATGCTCGCAGCCGAGGTGGTGATGACTCTTTGTAATCTTGAGATGTATTTCCGCCGCTTTTTTGATATCATGGTCCATCTCATTGTTCACCTTGTGAAGGAGATAAAGATGTGCAGTTCGTGTTCCTCCGTAGCATGTACCCGCTCGAGAGGTACATGGAATTCAAGTCGTCACGATGGAGTCGATCTCGACCGGAGGGTAGCATTATTGAAGGTTATGCAACCGAAGAGGTCGTCGAATTCGTGTGGATTACATGGCTCAGTCGAACCGATAGGTGTGCCTCGATCCCGCCATGAGGGAAGGCTCCAGGGCATCGGGACCATCGGAAGGAAAGCAATCACGCCTGATGCGGTTGCGTGTGCAAAAGCCCATTTCACAGCTTCGCAACACATGGTCATAGGCCCCTTATATCGACGAGCACAAGAATTGGCTTCAGAAGAGAATCCGACGCCACGAGTAATCGGATCATCGACAAAGATAACCTTCACTTCAACAGATGGTTGAAGGAGCGACAACCCATTTCAGGTGAGACACTGACATGGTTGGCAAAAGGGCCAGCTTTTACAGTTGTAACATGGCAAGGATATGACTTAAATGGGTACACATTTTACACGAGAGATCGGGATATGAAGAGCACAAACCGTAACAAGCGGTGTTCGATCGATGCACTTAATACCGGATCGATGAGGAGCTCAGATATGGGTTCATTGAGGAAATTTGGGAGCTCGACTATGTGCTATTCAAGATCCCTTATTTCGGTGCCGTTGGGTTAACCTCAAGACGTCAAGGTTGACAAGTATGGTGTCTGGCTGTGGACCTCGAACGTCTCGGATACAAAGAGGAACCATTCGCTCGCCAACCAAGTTGTTCAAGTCTTCTATGTAACCGAATTCGCCTAACAAGCAAATGACATGTCGTTCTTCAAGGAAAAAGGAGAATTGTCTGAGTCGAGAATGTGGTGGATGAGGAAGAATACAATCGATTCGATGAGTTGCCTCCTATTGGTACGCAAGCGTAATAATCCAGAAGACCAACTTTGAGGAAGCTAGCTACGCACGTGTTGATCATCACGAAGGGCTAATTTTTGATTAAAATTAAGCAGGTGTATACAGACATGTATTAATTAATGGGATGTATTGATTAAAATTGAGCAACTCTATATATATGGCCATGTATTAATTACTGAGATGTATTCATGAGTAAAAATAATCAGGTTTAATCATTGAAAACTCGGGTTTCAGTATTGTCGCTCTCTGCTTTAACTGTGAAAACTCCGGTTTCAGTATTGTCGATCAAGTTCAGATGCACTGACAAAAATACGACAATCACACACAGGGAATACAGAGAAAGATCGAGGTGGAAGCGATTTTCTCAGACGGTTTAATCATTGAACCGTCTAGGAAAACATGTTTTCCCAGACGGTTCAGTCCCGCAACCGTCTGGAATGGTCTTCCCGCGCCACTAAATAAATCCCGCTACCGCCATTTCATCAAGTCCCGCGACACTTAGTATATTGCAACCCTAGCTCCTCGGCGACGCCTCCCGTCGGCCCCTCCCGTCGTCGGCCCCCTCCCTCGGCCCCCTCCCCGTCGTCGGCCCCCTCCTCGTCGGCCCCCTCCCGTCGTGGCGCCCTCCTCGTCGGCGCCCTCCACCCGTCGGCGCCCACTCTCGGCGCCCTCGCCGGCCCTCCTCGTCCGCCCCCTCCCGTGTTTGGCTAGTGGTCTCGTATTTTTGATCCGGAAGCACTGCTTTTGTTCTATTATGCCGCTCGATGATGATTTAGTTGAATGAGGCAATACTAATCTGGTTAGTTAGTGATTATCTTCTCGTGATTCAGCTTTCGCTTAGATTATTGTGTCTAAAACTTCAACTTGGCTTTTGTTGTCAGCCAGTATAAGTGATATACTATCCTGTTTTTATGTCCCGATTATGTGACTTGATTTGATTTGGAATCACCGGTCTATTCTGAATCGGATTGTCACCGGTTTGTCATCTCTGCCTTGGAGAAATCTTGTTATCCTCGTTGTTCAAGAGTTTTACATAATCCATAGTTGAGTTCTAGTGAATCAAACTTCTAAAACGGTGCTGAATTCTCAGAGAACCACTAATTTCAGATTGGTAAAACCTGTGATATATTGCTGAATTTTGGTGTTGGAGGGCTTCTTGGAAGCAACCCATCAAGACTTTAAATCTGAGAGCAACACTTGTAAACCAAACATGAGTAGTACAACTTTTGGTTAACTCCTTTATTATCCATGATGGATGTCCTGCTTATATGTGTTCGATCATATCATGAATCTATGTGCTTATAAGCTTATACTGTTGAATTCATGATCATTTCATATGTTCGGACATTGAGGATAAGTTGTGCCGTTCCAGACATTGTAAGTTTATGACAAAAGTGTGAACCAGATAAATAGTTCCCAAACTTTTACCCTAAAAAATGGAAACAACAATAAGATGTAACAAATTAAAACAATGCCTTCTCACAGAAGTTGATACCTTGTGAAAAACTATGTAATATGGTAATGTAATACTGAGCAATTGCCCAAAGGAATAAAAATCCAGAGCACAAGTCATTTTGACATAGACAGTAGACTACAGGTGTTTTAAATAAAAATTTTAATATATTTTTCTTTTTACTTTTGGATCAATTTAGACCATGATCTTTTCAACAAAACCCAAAATCCACCATGTATCACAAGTTACTTCGAATTTTAATCAAGCAATTTAGTGGCATCCACTAATAAGAGAAATTTGCAAATGATACGGACTCACTTAAAAATTTAAATTACACTTAAATTGATACAAGAATGGAAGACATTAGCAAAAGGCCCATGGTTCTTTACCAGCTTTTTCCCCCCTTCCTGCACCATGTTTATTGATGGTAGGCTCTATGGGTTCTACAATACCCTTTCTGCTTTTTCCAAGGGCTTCTCCCTAAACAAATTTGACAAAATGAAAGGAGATCAATAGGAAAGAAAATATTTATTCTGAAAATAGAAATCCGATTAATGATTTGCCCTATGTTTCTAAACAAAACCGATCAATGAAAAACATCCTTCACCAAACATTATGGTTATCGCTCCCCGGTCAACATAGTTTTTGACACCATTGCTTGCTATTGCTCCCCGATCAACATAATTTGGCATATTAATGACACGAACATCACGAGTAATCTACAAACCACAAAAAATAACTAACTCAAGTAGGAAATAGATAGATGGACTCCTCAAATACAACGAGAAGATCATTCAAAGCTTTCACACTAACGCTAATCAGATAAATTACAATTTCGAACCCAAGAGCACACAACATGAACTTCTTGGGTAAATTCAGATAACGAGTCAAACTAAGACACACACCGAGCTGGCTATCCCATGCATTGAGCCATTGGTTGCATTAAGTTTCATTATCTTTGCGTGTGTGTTGCCTTGAAATTCACTTATATCTTTGAGATCGGTAACTAGAGCTTGTGAATTCTAGTTTGGATCATTACTTATCATTACAATAACTAGAATTATCAGGTTGCATAGGAAATTAACTTAGCCTACCAAGCTCCACATATTCTACCTCGTACGTTTGTTCGGTCCCTTAGCAATCGCTTTATCCAAGCTTGGGAGAACTTTTGACGCCGCCAATGACCGACAACCCCTGCTGCACGGTAAGAACTCGTAAGAGCTTTGGTTAAAGTTTGAGAGTTGAGCGACTTGTTTAGCCACATCTATTAGTTGCTAGGAAATTACATATGGCTGTGTTTTTCCTAGTTGTCTACTAATCATGACCGGTCCACATGAAATGAGCTCACTTCGATTCAACCAAAGAATTTGCGACATGAACAACATGACGGCTTCGTCTTCTACTCGTGAACACGGTAACATCAAATTAACATTGCCTCCATATGCTGGAAACTTTGACCCTGAAGCATATATTGATTGGGAAATAGCGGTAGACAAACAATTTTGGCATGCATAATTTGTCTGAAAATGAAAAGATTTGTTTTGCCGCTAATGTGCTTTTCTGGGTATGCGTTAACATTATGGAAGCATGTTTGTAGAAAAGGGAGAAAACCTGAGAATTGGAATGATATGAAAAAATTTATGAGACTTGAATTTGTTCCTGAATATTATGCTGAGTGTTTGCTTACTAAACTTCAAAGCTTAAAACAAGGGAGTATACTATTAGAGAATACTATCGTGAATTGTGAGCTTGTTTGTTACGTTGTGGTTTAGAAGAATCTGATGAAGTTATCCAGTTTAGGTTCATACATGGGCTTAATAAGGGTATTCAAGATATTCTTAAACATATCGTTCTCTTTCAAAAATGTTGGACAGTGCTTGTAGTATTGAATGTTTGAATGCACTATTAGCTTCACTTGAGGCGCCTGTTACTGCACCTCCTCTTGAGGCTAACATTTTGCAGACAAATGAGCACAAGCGAAAAGAGATTGAGAACGTGGAAGATGAGAAAGTCGAGCATGGGACAATCCTTCGACTATGGAACGAGATATGGATACCCGACACCTACAACAACGGATGAAAATTTAGGAGGTTTTGATGTTCCTACTTAGAGGAGGAGACAAATGACCATGGTAGATCTGATTTTACAGACAAGAAAGGGAGCAAATTTGTGAGTATATTCCTGCTATACATAATTCTTGTGAACTACCACTTTGTGCAACAATTGTAGAACCATATGATGAATTGCATACTTATAATTTTGATCATGTGGTGCTGATTACATAAAAAGGAGGTGATAGCTAGAATATCCCCTACCACTATTTTGTGCTATATCATGTTGAATGAGCCTGTTAGTTTGACTTGTGCTATGGACAAGATTTCTGAAATTTTACATCTTAAGTCTTTGTCTAGCACCTATGCCTATTGTTTTAAATTCAATTTAGTTGGTGATTATGGCATAGATGGCAAGTTTCTTGTTTATAGGATATGCATAACTTGTGATAAACTTGCTGAATTGAAGCTTGCTATTTTGGGCAATTCTAGTTGTATGCAACAACTTGTTTCATTTGCGGCACCATCAAATTTTCCTGAAATGTGTGATACCCATAGCTTGTTGCCCCATTGTTCGAATTTTAGTATATTAACTTGTATTTCAAATCAACATGTCGTAGTTGATGCATGGAAGCCCATTAAAATTGTGTCACCGTTATTGGAATTGTTTGATATTGCTTATTTACAATTTGATGATATGAATGATCCATGCTTGATGCTAGGACTTATAGTTTTGCCCACAGAACATGTTATTCAACGCGGCTCACAAAACATGAGTTTTCTTTATCAAAAGTTAGGGATGGATATGTGCTTTACTTATATTTGCAAATCAAGTTGCAAACTAAATCATGTTAATTTTGATGCTATATGCTTCACTTATAACCACGAATCAACTTGCAGAATTGTGAGGAAAGGTTATTTGCTTAAATTTGATTTATTCTTTTGTTGTTGTGAAAATAGCCTACCGCGAATCCAAAAGAACTATGAAATATGGGATATATACATATATGTTGTGTACACACTCTTCTTTTTGTTAGTTGTTTCTTTTCGACTTTTCCAAAACCGAGGATGGTTTTCCTTCGAGGAGGGAGGAAGCATCGAAGAGTGCTAGCGCTCATCAAGTCATTATATGCTGGAAAGAAGTGTTGAGCTATATGGATAATTATAAGATGTGCTAAAAGGTGAGCATGAGTCGAGGACGACTCAAATGCAAGAAGGGGAGGATGATGAGGACATCACTTCCATAGATACAACCACATCTACACATCAATTTGAACCCTGCGATTATACAAGGACGGTTACTCGAGCTCACGCCGCGACAGTTTAATCATCAGGTGAATGCGTTCCTAAGCCTCCCCATTAGTGATAATATGAATGGAATGCTATTTAATACTTGTGATGATTTGATTGTACTTAGGAACCATGGAGAAGGACCCTCGTGGACCAAAATTGGGCCAAAGATCAAGTTCAAGTCGGATTGGGAAGAGAACAAGTCCGAGTCCAGTTCGGCCTCACCAACAGCGCTAACTTTAAAAGGCCATAACTTTTGATTCCAGAAGTTTCTAGAGGCCCATGAGTACACGTTTGAAAGATCTCGGAGTCTACTTTCCATTGGATCCAGCCCCAATGCCAAATTTGTCTTGAAGCAACAGAAAATCGCAGAAGAGTGTCGCAGGCCAGAAATTCCGGGTGCTACGCCACCTGTTCTTTTGGGCCCAAAGCCCATGTAACCCTAGGGCACCCCCTTGGCCACCCCCCATGGCTACTGCATGCCCCTAGCCACACCCTAGCCGCCACTTACCTCTATATATTGTTTGCTACCTCCGTACTTTAGTTTTTGGGTTTTGTTTGTTTGATAGTTTAGCCATTGCTACTATTTTGAGTCTTCCAGACGTGCTCAACAGCCGCCTAAGAAGCTCCTTGTTTTAGAACCCCACCTTATCAATTCTTCATATTTATTTGCAATTTCAGATTGCCTTTACTTTTGTTCTTGCTTGTTCTTCAATTGCTAGCAGGAATTGAACCTCGCATTCAGGTTGATCGTGCCCACGGTAAGATCAATAACCCTCCGGAGTTGGTGTAGCGATTGCTAAGGCGCATCGTCGTCGTACGGTGTAGTCGGATCGTCAACGTCACGTCCACCAAATTGATCGTGTGTTTCTCATCGAAAGATCGGGACACCAAAGTGCTATCAAGTGTAATGTAATGGTTATGCCATGACCCTCTGTGGCACACCAAAGGAAGTGTGCTAATAGTTTACAAAAAGAGTCAGTCACGTCTTGTGGCTAAAGCTGTACAACTTTGCAGAGTTTAAATCTTTTGGAAAAGTAGTGCCCACAGTTGTGGGAGACTTGGTGAACTGATACTAGTTAGAAGTTTTGGTATTTTTAAAATGGTTTGAATTGAAGATATTTGTTGAAATATCTTTGTTTTAGTTTTTTTGCCAGGGAATGGCAATGAGATGATGTGATTCTCACATTTATAAAGGACTGTGATGCTATGCTACTCTTATTTATTTATATTCCTATTAAATTCGTTCTTACAAAATTCTATTTGCAAATTACTACTTAATTTACAAATTCAATTTCGCTTTACGCAAAGTAACCATAGAAACCTCTTTTGACATAGCTTGCATTTTCTGCACTTTTGCGATACGCTTTAAGTATTGCTGAGTATGAAAGTACTCAACCTTGCTAATTTGTTAGTTTAGTTGAAGAAAAAGCCTCGATGATGCGATCTTCTAAGGTTTATACCTTGTTAGTTGTCTGAGGGTTGAATGGGCATACTACAAGGCTTTTATATTTTCCATTGTAGTTTACTCTGAATTGTAATATTTTACTATACAAACAGCTTCTGCTAATATATGTAATAAATATATTGAGTATGGATGTGTTGCCAATGTTGTAAATATGCGTATTAGTTACTGATTATGGGACTAGTACTGTATGCGCATAGATCATCCTTTTTGGTATTCTGTACCAAAAAGGTGGGTCATTACAATCCACTTATCAGTGATCCGGTGCGACGTGAGAAATGTGGGCTGGCGAGCTGGGTTGTGCGGTGAACTGGGCCTAGGAGCAGAGATTGGGCTAGCGCAGAGGGAAATTGCAGGATGGATTGGGCCATAGGAAAAAAGGCCGACGGGATGGATTCAGGCTAAAGGAATTCCAACACTTTAATCAAGTTTTTTTATTTATTTGTTTGAAAGAGGCATCTTGGATTTGTCATGATTGTCAATTTGATCTCAAATTGACACATATTTTTGGTCACTAAGAAAATGAGAGTGGTGTCTTCATGAAAAGGGTTAATGAGTTCTTACAAGTGATTTCTACAAGTGGTATCAAGTATTTTTTCCTAGTGGTATCATTTTTTTAAGTGGTATCAAATTTCTATAAGTAGAATCTTACAAGTTCTCTTTCAAGTATTGTTTCATGGAAATTGGTTCTTTCCATAATGTCTATCCAATTTGAATCTTTCTAGTAGTTTTGTAATACTGCAAGCTTTGGCTAAGGTTTTGGCCGGTGTTGTTTTCGTTTTCTTAATTTTCGGAGTTATTCCGGTGGGAGAAAAGTTGTGTTGTCGCAAAATTTCCAAATGTTGTTAAACGTTGGACTTTGGTTTTGGAGGGGTTTTTAGGAAATTTTTCCCTCCCTCACCTAATTTCTCTCTCCTCTCATTCTTGTGGCTGTCATCTTCCCTTGGCCAAGATATTTTTTCCTTCCAGGGTTCCTGCCGACTTCCCCACTTTCTCCCCTGCCGAAATGGCTCCTGCAGCGCCTCCTCCCACCCTCATCCGCGATTTCCTTGCCGATTTCCTATTGCTCCTCCTCCTTTCTCTGGTCGACCGCCTGTGGTGCCGAGCGCCTCCACGCCCGAGCTTCTTGTCTCCCCTTCTGTGCCCTCCTCTACAATGGCGGTGGTGCCCTTCCCTCTCCCCTGTTTGACGGCAGTGGCAGGCAAGCAGATCAACCGCAGGAGGAGCACCAGAGGAGCAAGCGGCCATCACACAACAGAGCGAGAGGCCGGACTGCAGTGCAAAAGCGGCCTCAGAGCAGCCGCAACATCTCGGCAAGAGCAACAAAAGAACGGCCGGAGCGACGCCTCCTTCCCTTGGTGGCGGCGCCCTCGGCCGTCCCTCCCCCCATGCCCAGGTACCACCTCCTTCGCCTCCCATCTTGTGGTAAGTGGAGGTGAGATTCGATTATGGATGAGTTGTTGTAGTCTAGATGTTCGATGAAATGTGTACATGCATATCTTTGTGATTAGATGATACAAACACTAGGAATTCCATTTATGTGCATGCATTTAAGTCTTGAACAACCATGTTGGCGATATATCCTCTATCTATCCAAGATCTCGTAGCTTTCTCCAAAGATTTGAGTCAGAACCTATTTGGTTTTTATCTTGTCAATTGAGACTTGAGATTTGAGAGGCCTCATCATCTTTTGGCAAGAGAGCCTTCATTATCCGCATCACATGTGGTAATTGTAGAGAGTTTAATATGCTGCAAAGGTTTAGAGTTGTTGATGACTTCGGAGGTTTGAATAATTGGTGACCTAAAAAGTAAAACAAGTGGAGTTGGATTGTGAGCTTCAGATATGCATGTTGCTACCTCGCCTTTAGAATAATAACATGGGCTGCTTAATAATCTCTGACTATTTGACACTCTTAGTTGTTGAATCCCAACCAATTTATTTGATTGCATTGGTGTCTTCTATTTTGCTGATGGACTTATTGGTTACTCGCATACATGGGTAATTTAGATGGCTTCATCCTTATAATGTAATTTTGGTTTAGCTAATGTTAGGGATAAATGTGTGTGATGTTCTCGAATTTATTTGCGTATGATTAATATATTGACCTTGATGCAATGGGACCAATACAAGTGCACGTACTGACGAACTTTGTGTGTATGAATAAGCACGTCTGTGTGGGATTGTCATTTTAGGAATTATGTGTGTACTAGTGTATGATATCACATGAGGAATTCCCTTGCGATGCAACATTTTATTTTACTTTATTTATGCATTATTCAATTGTGTTGGCATTCTGTTTAGTCAGTGATTATGGATTGACATCTCTTATCTTTTGTGAACTGTAATGAGTGTTTGTTTATGCTCATTGCTTCTTGATCCCTATCGACCAGTAAATGAAATGGCGATGCTTGAATTGTTTATTGTAATTTCTAGAGTTAGTATATTTATGAAATTTCTTTGTGCTACTAATTTAGGCGATATGTTGCCCTGGTTTATACATGAGGTTGATTAGACTAGTACGAATGATCATGTATGGAAATAAGGAGGGTGGATGAAAGTTAGCGAATGGAAAGTGAGTAATTAATTGCAAGTGTATAGTGGTGAACGTGGTTTGGTGGCTGTATGATTTAATTGTATGACAGGAGCACTGTAATGGATTTCCATGTCTTATTGTTGATTTGGATTAATCTAGTATCGCTGACAACTCATGAATGTGAGAATTGGCTAGGTTTATGTGAGTGGTTATGGCTATGTTAGTGAGTGGCAATGATTGAAGGGTGCATTTCATTCTTGTAAATTGCATCGTGCATTCATGATGGAAGAGGCGACCCATTCTGATGTGGGCCTCTGTGCTCACATGTAGTGGGCACGAAAGTCCTACCTCGTAGTCCCATATACGTGGTTGTATGGGAGCGAGTCAGTAAGAGTAGGCACCCTCCACCACGGGGTGGAAGGGGAATGAGAGGGTGCACACCGACGGGTGTGCACTCGGCCATACCGGTATGTGCTAAAAGAGGAGATGAGCATGCATGATGCATCATATGCATGGAAATTGTGCAATCTACATTGCATTGTCAATGATGGATTATGTTTTATGAGTTGATTATGATGTATGGATATGAGACTCTTCTTTTGTATGGCATATTTGCATCTGCATTGCAATATAACGACGATTTTGAGTTAAATGAAAAGGTGTCGAGTTGGATCGAGTCGTGGCCACATCCAAAAAGATTAAAGAGATATGTGTCGGGGTTTAGTAATGAAGTGAAACAGGTGAGCATGCATAATGCATTACATGATTGAAGAAGTGTGATTGATTATGCATATTCTGTATTTTTTTTATGTCTGTGTGATGGATTATGCATATTCTGTATTTTCATGTCTGTGTGATGGAGTGTGCATATCCTGTATTTTCATATCTGGTTGCGAGATATGATTTATGTTTTCAGGTTATATGTTACGCTTCTTTATCATGGAGTAGTGAACTTCGTCAGAGACGAGCGTGGGGTTGGTTTGGAGAATTAAATTTTGACACTTCTGTTTTATCCACTTGCTGTTCTTATGTAAGAATGGTTATTATGCTCTTAAGTAGGAAAATGCGATTGACTATGAAATTATTCTTTGATGTACTTAGCTAAGTTATCGACTCACGCTTGTTGTTTGTATTGTTGCAGGTACCTTGAACCGGCATGCATGGTCGGGGTAGTAGCACAATCACGTTTGCATCACCACCGTTCCTTCATGTTGGTTGATAGTTATGTTATTACTAGCTCGAGAAAAATTCTTGTAAAAGATTGTTTGCGGTTATGCGTAATGAGTCCCTGTCCTGTAATAATTATGTGGTGGAGTTTATTAATTTTCTTTTGGGTGCGTGTTTGGTTAACTAAGGACCTGCTAGAATGATATTATATAACTGCAAATGTTTTCTGTCTGCTGAGTGGATGTCCTAGTTTTAGGGGAGGTGCTGCCGAAATTTTTAATAAGTTCAACAACCTTCTAGTTGTTCGCTGGTTTTGCTATTATTTATTCTTAGCGATTTGGAATTGTTTGGTGCTAGAGAGGGTAACATTCGGGGCACGGGGTGCCGGGGTGTTACAAGTTTAAAAAAAAATCATGATGCTTGAAGCTTTTATGGACATGATCCTCGGTTTAACCTCTTGAGTTACCAAGGACTAAAAAATAAGAGATATCTTGCAAATTAAAAAGCATTATGAGGATATTTCATCATTGAGGTCATTTGAATATGTTTCAAATATCTTTTCCTTGCTCAAATCAAAATATGGCCTCGGTTCTAGTTGTTTTCATCTTTTAGGCCATATAGGGGGAGTTTTGTGAACTTCTTGAAACCTTTTGAAAAAGTTTAAATTCAAATCTTGAAATAGGTCATATGCATCTATTTCAATCTCTTTATGACCAAATTTGGATGAATTAATTGCCAAGCTCTGTAATTCGAAAAGATGCCATTTTGGCTTAGATTTGATTTGTTTTTTTGGTGTTTAATGCTAAAAGGGGAAGAATTCTTATGAGCTTCGATCAATTCCCACATTTGGGTGTTCAAACTTGGAAGTTTGGTGCATGTCGTTCTCATTTAATGATTAATTTGTTAATGACATGTACATATATTGTTCAATAAATTAATATTATTAAATGCATTAATTTATATCCAAATGTGCTTATTGATAATGGATCTATCATCAACCATAAAAAAGGTGGAGATTGTAAGTTCAAGCTCTATTAGATTGATTTTGGTGGTTAATGACAAAGATAATTGTGAGACTAACTTTTTTGATAATTATATTGTGAATAGTCTCATGTAGATGAAAAATGAAAATATCTAAGGTATGGATCCAATCTCGTATTGTTATATCTTATTGCATGCCTTAGATTCAAGACATAGGACATTGTTGACAAATCCGAATATGAGACTAACATATTTGTTGAGTCTAACTTTTACTAGTCTTGTTTGGATGAAAAGTTGAAAAGAACAAAGGTATGTATCGAAAGTTATAGTAATATACCTTGTTGCATTATTTGGACACGTAATTCATTATGATTAATGACAAATTCAATTGTAAGACTAACGCTCCTGTTGAGTTAAATATTTAAGTAGTCTAAATTGGATGAAAGGATAGATATCAAAGGTATGTATCAAATTTAATGTTTTTGTATCATGTTGCATTCCTTAAAGTCAAAATATAGGGTGAACCCCACTAAAGTTTAAATTTGAATATGTGCATATTATTTCCAACTCATATGTGTATGCACACATTAAGAGAAGTTTACTCTACATCATTGTCGAATACCTAAATATAGGATATGAGCATGCACCAAAAACTCAAGTATCATACCGTATACGCTCAAGCAAGCATTAAGAAGCTCCAGATATCGCGGGTCCAGTTCAATGGGATAAGATATACGCAGAGGGGATATCTTCATGCAGAGAAGGATTCGATCGTGTTCCCGTAACGAGGAAACCAACTCGAGTACATCTGATATCTAAGAAAGTTTGGATATGATCTGAAGAGCACACAGCGATGGACTCCTCATTGAATACGATCCGGTATTTCAAACCGACTACGACTCGACTCAAGGCTACACTGACTATATAAAGATGAGGGTAGGCATCATCAGGGGACAAGCAATTCTCAGACTACAAGCCATCCAGAGTTATACAAGCGAGAAGACCCTTTCGAGCAGAGCATCCAGAGCCAACGAGTTGCACTTCGTTCATCCTTAGCCATAGCTTAGCCACCCCCAAGTTTCTTGTAACTAGAGCTAGGCAATCCGCTTTGTACTCTGTTCGTCATCTTCATATATCATCTATACAGGAGTAGGGTATTACTCCGCTTGGAGGCCCGAACCTGTCTAAATTGTATGTCTCTGATTTCGTGTCTGACCCTGATATCTCGAAGGTGCCCAAAATATAAGTGTATTGTCGATTTTTAACCTTCGACAATCATGATGTTTCACTAGTATTGTTCAATTTCTCTTTCCACACACATATTGAGGATTCATACTATGAAAGACATTATTTGAGTATATGTAACTTGTGTAGTTGTAATATACTCATGTTGATTTAAATATGGGGTGAATTCCAAATAGTTTCAACTTGAATTCATGCATATTGTTTCCAATTCACATATATGAATATGCACATATTTAAGGGAGTTCATGCTATATGCTAATGGTTTCAATAGTATTGATTCTTTTCCCTCTTCTGTAAATATATTTTGGGGATCTTTACTTCGAAACACATCTCAATGAGTATGTGAATCTTTTGTAGTAGTAATGTACTTATATTTATTTAAAATTCAATTTGTTTGAATTTGAGTTGTCATCAATCACTAAAGAAATAGATTAAAGATCTAGGTCCTCCATTATGTGTAAATGATGTGTCTTGGTGATTGGTAACAATCAGATGTGTTATTTCAAGGATTTTCACCTTGAAAACACACTTATTGATTATATGAAGCTTTTGTGGTTGAAATATACTCAAAATCAATTTAAATTCAATTAAGTGGTAATTGGGTTGTCGCTAATCATCAAAGAAGTTGATCAAAGGATCTAGACTCTCCATTATGTGTTAATGATTGGGACAACCATATATATTGGACTAACACTTTTCATGAATTGATGAAATAGGTTGAGTCAAATGATGAAGACTTTGGATGGTCATCAAGTCAATGATTCAAGATGAAGGATGTCATCATATGTTGATAAGCATCAAGAAAAGATCCCAAAGTGAAGGGAGTTTGTCATGTGTTGATGGATAAGACGAGAATCCAAACTTGGAGAAGAAGATGATCATCAAGTGAAAGCTCCAAGTGGTTGTGTATGGCAAAGGTATAACTAGCATAGGGCTAAGGATGTGTTCCTAGTCTTTTACCGAGCCTAGTGTTTGGTTGGAAGATCGGGTTGCTAGTATAAGTTGTTGTACTATTAAAAGGGGTTGAGTCTTATAGGTTGAGTTTCATCATATGTTGATGGCACAATCCCGCTTGCTCTAGCTCACCTCTTGATTTGTTTTATGCATGGAGCAAATTATCGTGAATCTGTTTTGCAAATAATTATTGCTTATGCTTACAATTTTATTGATGTGATCTGTGCATGGAGCTTTGATTTATAAATGTGTTTTGCAAATAGGAGAAACTCATGCTTGATGTTGTTTTACAAAATGTGTTGTGCAAAATATTGAAGTTCATGCAAGTGCTCTTCTTAGCATGTGACTAAAATTTGCAAATGTGTTTTACAAATTGCTAGAGATCATGTGTTGATCATCACATGACTATGTGTGAGTTTATGCGTGTTCTTTGTGCTTCTATTTATATAGATTTGTTATTTGCAAATGTGTTTTGTAAATAAGTTGATGTTTATGAATTTGGTTTTTGAGCATGTGACTAGGATTTGCAAATATGTTTTACAAATTATTTTGATTATGATTTGATCATCATATGACTCAAGATTTAATTTTGTTGACTCTTGCTATTTTGTAGTCATGCTCTTGCAATTGATCGTGTCTATGTGTGGGATTTCAAGAAAATTAGATTTTAGAATTAAGTGGCTACATTAGAGTTTTTTTAATATTTAAAAATATTTATGGTTGCTTAAATCTTGAAAAAAAAGTGGAAATTATAGCCTTCTTGGTAAGCTTTCCATAAAGTTCAAGTGAAGGATCGAGATGGCGATCAGAGGGGGGTAAATGATCCTAATTAAAAATTTTCCCACTCAAAATAATCCAAAACAAGCCCTTAAACAAATTACACAAAAGAAGCAAATTAGAATGATGATTTTTCCTTCTGAGACCGGTATAACCGGAGAAGGTGCAGTATGACTGGGCTCAAGAACAGCAAGAAAAATCAGCACGAACACCAAAAGCAAAAATAATCCAACTTTTTATTGGATGGTCAGAAACTCATGAAACTTAGTATATGAGATCCTAAGGATGTCGGTAACTCATTCCAACCTTCAATCGCAAGGATTGACGTCAAATTTCTGACCTTTTTCACTTTTAAGGAAGAACACACCAAGTTTGAGCAAAATACAAGAATTTTGATCAAAAACTTGCTCGTGGATTTTTTATGATCTAGATGATCTTAGATAACTTCCCACACATCACAGTAAGTGAGAACACAAGTCCTAAACCTTAGAAATACGATCAAAAAAATGATTTTGCTCTGTCGGGACCCGAATATGCAAATCCGGACCCTCTGTGTATACTGCACTAGTCCAGGATCACGCTAGTGCACATAGGCTCAACATCAGTGAATATCACAATCATACACAGCGGAAATAAGATAAAGACATTATATATTAAATATTACTAGTTGAATGACCTTTGGTCAACTTACTTAACAATGTCTCACAAGGCTGAACAACAAATTGAACCGCAGCGGAAATGAAGACGTTGGTAACCCCTCAGTATACCACAGGCAACTGACAAGGCTCGCATCCTAAACATTCGTCTCTTCATGGTACACCTTCTTCAAAGACCGATGATGTTGTAGGCAAGGGTGAGTACATAAAGCACTCAACAAATTGTGCATGAATGCAATTCTATCATAACTATATGCGGGCTTATTCCAAAGGAACGCTAAGAGGTTCATTTGCAAGAAAGCGAAGATTTATGAACAAGTACAAGATATAGATTGAAAAGACAAGTAAAAACAAATAACAGTAATAGATAGATTCAGCATTTCTCAAGTAACCAAGTTTCTCATCCTAAGTTAAGATTCAACCTTCCATGGCGACCTGCCATCCATCCCAGGTTTTCATTTTTCAAAAGTCTAAACCCTTGACTGTAATCCCCGAGCATTACTCAATACCGTGAGCACGGCTATCCGAATAGTTTGTACACTCTGCAGAGGTTATGCACTTTACCTACACGACATGATCATCTTTTGTTGCCACGCGATTAACACACTTCCTTTGGTGTGTCGGCAAAGAGATCATGACAAAGCCTTTACAATGCTCTGTCTTAACTCAGTACCACCCGCTAAGGTTTCAACACTGAAGGGAATGGTTACCACAACAGGGTCCCCCTCTTGTGCCATCTGGGTTCATTAAAAAGGATGAACCACTCCACCACTGGTAGTACCAAGACTAAGACGTTGCAAATTAGTCGACTAGGTCACCCCATAACGCACATGTGGTTGCATGATTGACTCAGTCAAAGGCTCGCAAGGTGTCCTTAGGGTTGATCAAAGCAAGACATACACATACCCTCTGCCCATCGGGCCCACCCAGACATACTTGCCCTTGCCACTTGCTCCAATCTAAAATCATAACCACCCCAGTTGATTACCAAGCACCACGTGCTATCAACAATTCAATATCGTTGCGTGACGTCCATTGCCACAACAACTCAATCTCATCGTGTGACCACACATGACACACAAATTCATAACTTTGTTCCATATTCCATTAGTCAAGATTATTTATCAATGATTCAAGTACATGTGATGACGTGGCATGGCTAAGCACACTATTACGTTCTAACCATCCCATGTTGATTTATTATTAACCAACTATAGTGAACCAATCTAGGGTGACAAGTGGATCATGACATACAATTGACAAGGTAGGGTGTAATTCAAAGGGTACGTTAGCTAATCCCAAATTTAGGTTGGAATCATTTATACACATAAAATAACATGCAATAAAGTAAATCAAAATAGCAATTTTGCAAACATGGGTGCAACATGATCAAAGCACAACTTTCCTTAGGAAAACCCTTATCCATGCTCTGGATCTTGGTCTTGAGTTGATGATTCTCCTTCGGTTGTGTCGAGGGTTGTTACCGACAATAATGAAAAGGGGGCTAGGCGCTGGATCCAAACTCGATGGTAGCACAAGACACGGAAAATTATACAGGTTCGGGCTCCCACGGTGGAGATAATACCCTAGTCCTGTGCTCTGGGATTATGATTGGCTAGCTTATTTGCTGGTGATCTCTGTCTTCTCTTCTTCCGTCTCCTCCCTTTATATAGCAGGGTGGAGGCGGTTTACAAGAGAGAGTCCTACTCGGACTCGAGATGGAGTTTACATCTTTACATCTATTCCGACTTCATATTAGTTTGGATTACAATCGTCCCTTGCCTAATACGACTTGGTTTCCTTAACCAGTATTTGTCCCGATTCTTCACGCTTTGCTCGCCTCAGATCGCCTCGCCTTCAGAGTCGGCCCGGTCTCAGTTCCGCCAGTTGGGCCTCATGAGCTCGCTTTGGCCCCCGGGATATATATCCCACAATAGCCCCTGAGTGCTTAGGACCAATGCCTTCCCTGCGGTCAAGCCTTCCGAAGTGCTTTTAGCCGAGTGCTTGTCGCTTAGCGAGGCGGCTAAGAAGAACTCGATGAAATTCTTTGTGCGATTTGTCCCGAAATGTCTTTGACCCGCTTTACTGTGCCGACTACATTTGGTATATTTCACATGCGCACGTGTATTCATCGAGTGGTATCGGCAGTCATCCGCATAACCCTTGGCCTTTTACGAGCACATCTCACCTACCGTCGGCTGTCATCCGCCGCCCTTCTTGGGGTCACACGATCCTCATACCTTGTAGGCATCTGTTTTAGAGTCATCTTTACTGACTGACTTATTTGCTTGAACGTTGTCAGCTTACGGCCTATCATGAGGCATACCATAAGTGGATGTTATTCCTTGGTTGGTACCCGTAATCCCGTATGTCACGGGCTTCTGGCTTTTGGCCCATCTTGGGGCGTACCGTTTCCCAGTTCAATTTTTTGGGCCATTGGCGATCGTGCACGACGTGCGTGCCTGCCGGCCCACCTTGAAGTGCTCCCTAGGGCGGCTTCAGGACATGGGAAGGGTGAGGCGGTTTCCCGCTCGAGGCGAGAATCGGCGCTGCTCCCCATCAATATGGAACAAATGAAGTGGCTTTGCACTGTTCCCATTTGCCCCCTTTGTTCTCCAATCTTTTTCCCTCGCGACTCCCACCGCTAGGGTTAACTCTTCTTGTCACCCTAATCTCGCGCGATCGCGAGGCTTCTTCGTTCCAGGATGTCATCTCCTTCTCCCGCAACCGTTCACCCGTCCGCCTCGACCAAGGATTGGGCTACCTCGGTAACGACGGAGGGGCGGCTGGAGGATTTAGTAAGCGTCGGTGTTTTTCCGCCATTGGTGATGCTCGCCGCCCGCCCTGCTGCAGGTGAATTCTGCCCTACCCCTCATGCTGAGGAGGTAGTTGTCTTTGAATCCTTCTTTATGCGTGGGCTTGGTCTTCCGGCATCCTCCTTTCTCCGCGGCATTCTTGAATTCTATGGGATTGAGCTAACTCATCTTAACCCCAACTCCATTCTCCAAATCGCTGCCTTCGTCAACCTCTGTGAAGCCTTCCTTGGTATTCGCCCCCACTTCAATCTCTTTCGCCACCTTTTCCTTCTTAAGCCTTTTCTTAATAAGAACTCCCCCAAAGTGGTTGGGGGTGCCGGGTTCCAACTGAGGGATGGCATGAAAAAGCCTTACTTTAACATTCCTTTCAAGACCTCCAATAAGGGTTGGCACCAAGAGTGGTTTTATTGTGCTAATCCTGATCCTCCATTGCCCGCCTTTACTGGGACGCCACCCAAGCCTTCTCCTGACTGGACATCGCTTCCCCGAGATGATGGAATGGACCAAGTGATTGATCTTATGGGGCTAATTGCTGAGTTGAAGGAGAATGGACTCACTGGTATGGCTGTCGTTGCCAACTTTTGTACCCGCCGAATTCAGCCTCTCAAGGATCGAGTTCATCCTGGGTATGAATATGAGGGTCCCCACGATCCTACACGAGAGGTTTCTGAGGAAATTACCTCAGCGGCGTTCTTCGGTCGTGCCGCTGATTTTTTCGCCCCAAACGAGAAGATCGTCGTTCCCAGGAGCCCGAGACCTTTTACAAAGCTCAATCCTGCACCTCCGGTAAGGGATCTCCATCGTCTTCTCGTGCTGAATCTTCTGACTTTTGTTAGGATCTTGATCTGAATATGTGTCTTCTTTTTCGTACTTGCAGGGGCGTGATGCCTTCTTTTCTGATGCGCCACTTCCTGAATTCTCCGTTCATAAGGGTGACAAACGAAACTTCCCCGCCCGCGCTTCTTCCGTTGCCCCGAGTGCGAAGCGGAGCAAAGTGAATGATCCTGGCGATGATCCTGCGGAAAGGAAAAATCCGGTTGTTTGCAAGGCTAAGAAGAAGCGATCGGCGAAAGATGTATGTCCGATGGTGGTCCAAAGATCCGGACCCTCGACCGTCGGCCTCCTCCCGGCTTCTTCTTCAAGCCACCTGTGGGACCGAAATATTTAAGCCCCGGCTCATCCTTCGTTGAAAGTGTGCCTTCGCTGCATCCGATCGGGCTCCTTGTTTGTCTTGCAAAGTATACTGCAAGAGCTCCTCACGGTAGTCCTTCCCACGGGAGGGTTTAAAGTGCAAAATAACAAGATCCCACAGGTTGGATTTTCTTGCTATCCCTTCCTTGTTCCCCTGGACCGCGTCTTGATCGTTTCTTCTCGTAGGGATCCTGTTGATGAAGTCCTTCACGAAACGCCGTATCTGGATTCTCCAGCGATCGCCCACGGGGGTGACCCCGGTACCGCGGAGGCTGAAGGGTTGCTTGATGTTGCGTCCGCTGCTTCTAACGTTGCCGCGGAACCAGTCGGGGCGGTTCTCCCAATAGCCCCCGAGGCTACAAGCAGCGAAGCCAATTTGGAGCCGAGTGGTTCTCAACCGCCTCTCCTTCTCGGTCCGACTGTCCGCGCCGCATCCCCCGCCAATGCTGCTGTTCCTCCTTTGACGCCAGAAGATCTTGCCACCTCCCCTCTCCCATCACCACCACGTGAAGAAATCCCCCCGCCTCCTCGCCCGAAATCTCCGGTGCGAGCTGCGTTTGTTGATGACGATGGTGATGTGGTCCTGTTGGATGTCGAGGACGAGGACGAGGACAAATGGGAGTCATTCTGTGACGCCGCCTACACCTGTTATCGTCTTGGCAATGTGAGTTGTCTGCGCTTTCTTTGGGAGTCTTCTTTTTGCTTTGCTTGAAGCTTATCATTGCTTTGTCATCTTCAGCGCATGTCGTCTTTCGCCAAAGACCGGAACTTCCTTCTTCGTAAATTGCTCCCAAGGATGAAAACGAGGAAGGATTATCTTCTTGGGTTGAGCAGATCCGTACCGAGCTGGAGGGAGAGCTCACACGCACCCGCGTGGAGAACCGAGAGGAACTGGAAGGGCTTCAAAGTCAAATCCATTCTCTCGAGGCGGAGAAATTGAACCTGATTAATTTTTCTGACGGTAATTCTCTTGTCCGAGTGCCCTGAGCCCCGGCTCTATTCTTCATCTTCTGATGCCTCGGTCCTTGCCTTTTTCCAGATTTCCGGGAGAAGCTCGAATCCTCTCTTTCCCGAAATGAGGAATTGAAGAAAGCTGAAGAAGATGCCAAGAAAGAAGTGGCCAGGCTGACAAGAGAATTGGAAGGTGAGCTCTCGGTTTTGTCTTTTGCCTTGTCGTTCTTCTTTTGGCGGTCTCGGGCTTACCCGACTGGTATCCTGCAATGCATCAGGTCAACTCGCAAGCTCAATACCAGGCTCTTGATGACAAGATCAAATATACTGAAGCGCGAGTCAACCGTCTCCAAACAAGTTCTAAGAGAATGTTGTGAATCCTGAATCCTGATGAAGCCGGCACCAGCGATGTTCCTTATGACGCCGATATCACAATTCAGAGGCTGGAAGAAGCCCCTAAGAAGCTCACTGTGCACTTGGAAGACATCGCGATTACAAGCGTCTGTCAGGTGTTGGCGATCACCAAGCCCTTGTATCCGCGGGTGGAGCTCGAGGCTGATAAGGAGGGGTTTGCCCGTACTGTTGATGACGATCGAGCACTCGCCCTTATGGATGAAGTCAAGGACATCGCTACATTTTAGTTAAAAACTTGGACCTGGGTCTTGTGTAATCTTCTGTTTGCACTGGACTTGCACTGTGGCTTTTTCTGCTTCCTCGGGCTAATTATTCCAATGCTGAAGAGTTCCTCCCGGGCCTAGATTTGCCTTGTGAAAAATGTCTAATTCCTGTTTTAGTGCATCCGTTAGGCTTGGGCCCATTAAGAGGCATTCTTGACATCTTGGCCCGTCTTGAAATCTTCGTTCATTATGGCGCCTGACTCCCCTCGAGGTATGTGCGACGTTACGTCTAGCACGCCCGGGAGGTGAACCATTCCCGCCTCAACGACAGGCGTCGTTTTGAGCGAGAGTGAGTCTCTCTCCAGGGACAGACGTTGCCCCGTATAAGAGCGAACTCGGCCTCGGTTTTTGCGATTTGCAGCGCACTTCCGTCTTCCTCCGGTTTGTTCCTCTTCTTTCTTCAAAAGCTTCTTCTTGTTTCTTTGAAACGCTCGTCCGTTCGCCTTCCTCTTTGCTTGATTTCTTCGTTTTTCGTGCTTATGGAATTGTGACTGTCGGTTGATCGTTCGTCTTTTTTGCAGGTTTCTTTCTTCTTCTTCTTCATGGATTCTTCTTCTTCTTCTAAGGATCTCTCTCCCTTGTCTCTCCCTCCAGAATCCCCGGGTCCGCCGGTTGAACCGTGGATCGAGAACATGCTCTTCAATTTTGGAGATGACGCCCCTGCGGAGCCTGAGGATGAACTTGCCAAGCTCTGGGCTGAGTATGATCTCGCCATGGCGGAGGCTGCGGAGCAGGAGGCCGTTGCCCGGGATACCGCCGCCGTCGACGTCTTGATCGAGGTTGTCCCTGGGCTTGCTGAAGCCAGGGACGCCCTCATTGAGGCCGTGGGGCGCGCGCGCCGGGGGTAGATTTTTTTTATTTCTGCAAGAAAAGTAGCACTTTTGTTGTATATATCTTTTATGCTCTCTGGACAATGCTGGACTTTTGTAAGACTGCTTTAGTTGTAGCCTGCCTTTTCTTTTTTCCTTATTTAGATCTTTTCGACTTTTCCGAGTGGTTTTCATCCTCCCTTATGTTTAAGCACCCCGTCCGATTAGTGTAGCCCCCGAGCATCGCGAGTTGGCGCCTGGCCTTTTCCCTCGAGCGTGCTTTTCGTCAGGTAACTAAACTTTTTCGTCCGGGGTTTCACAATCGAGGGTTTAGAACACTCGGATTTAGTCGTGATCGTAGGGAAAAAAAAAGTATAGGAGTTGGTTCGCAAGCGGGGTTGCACATGTGCAACACTATTAGGTGTAGCCCCCGACTTACTGCTTAATTGAGAAGCAATTGAGTAGCAAGTCAATTGAATAGAGAATTCTGGTACATGGCTTCTCTTAAAACAAGTAATCCTCCCAAAGAGTTAGCATGCTAACACTATTAGGTAGCCCCGACTTCATCGCTTAATTGAGTAACAATTGAGTAGCAAGTCTAGAAAAAGATTCAACATTCTTAAAACATTTAAGGGTAAAATGTCACCTTATCGCTTAAGCCGTCTTCTCGCTTAAGCCTGTAAGCTCCCGGACGTGTCACCTTATCGACGATGTAGGGGCCTTCCCAATTCGGAGCTAACTTGTGCTCGTGCTTCTGACTTTTTATTAGGACCAAATCGCCCTTAGAGAACGCCTTGGTTTGGACGTTTGATCATGGTAGCGTACAAGCAGACTGGAGGTATCTGGCCGTCTGGACTGCAGCGACCTCCCTTGCCTCCTCTAATCGATCGATGTCTTCCATTCTGCTTTCCTCCGACTCGGCCTCCTTGAAATTCCGGACCCGAGGGGATCCGAAGGTCAATTCGGTGGGGAGGACCGCTTCTGAGCCGTATACCAGGAAAAAAGGTGACTGCCCGGTAGCTCTGCTGGGGGTGGTTCTCAGCCCCCAGAGTACCGAAGGCAATTCTTTTACCCATCGGGTGGCGTACGGTTTGAGGATCGAAAATTCGTGCCTTTAAGCCTCAGAAGACCATGCCGTTTGCCCTTTCTACCTGACCGTTGCTCTTTGGATGAGCCACGGAGGCGAAGCAAACTTTGATGCCGAGCTCGTCGCACCAGTCTTGAAATTCTTCTCCGCGGAATTGGGTTCCATTGTCCGTGATAATCCTGTTTGGCACGCCGAACCTTACCACGATCTCTTGAAAAAATTCTTTGGCCTTGGCCGCTGTGATTGTAGCTACTGGCTTTGCTTCTATCCACTTGGTGAATTTGTCGACTGCTACAAAGAGGTGGGTGAAACCGCCTTGAGCCTTCTTCAATGGGTCGACCATGTCGAGCCCCCAGACTGCAAACGGCCAAGTGATCGGAATTGTCTGCAGCTTCTGAGCGGGCACGTGTATTTGGCGAGCAAAAAATTGGCATCCTTCACAAGTTCGGACGATGTCTTCTGCATCGGTTACGGCAGTCGGCCAGAAGAAGCCTTGTCGATATGCCTTGCCCACCAGTGTGCTTGACGCCGCGTGATGCCCACAGATTCCCGAATGGATTTCTCTGAGTAGGTTTTTTCCTTCTTGCTCTGATATGCATCGCCTTAGAACTCCGGAGGCGCTTTTTCGGAATAATTCTTCTCCTACTACCATGTAATTCTTACTACGTCGCGAGATGCGTTCTGCCTCTGTTTGGTCTTCTGGAAGTTCGTCTCTTAACAGGTAATTGAGAAAAGGAGCCGTCCAATCTGCGTTGATGACTAAGACTTCTTCTTCAATGGGTGTTTCTTCTAATTTGTTTTGTTCCTGCTTTTGACTTATTGAAGGTTTATGGAGCTCTTCGACAAACACACCGCCGCATCTTGTTTCGAGTGGAACCCGGCCTTGCCAATTGCTCGCTGCCGTTGTCGTGGCGGAGCACATGGATGAGCTCCACCCCGTCGAACTTCCCTTCCAGCTTCCGCACCTCTTGGCAGTATGCTGTCATGTTGTCTTCGCCGCACGACCAATCCTTTTGTACTTGATTAATTACCAACATGGAGTCGCCGAATAGTTAGTCACGGACACCAAGGGATATCGCGATCTGAAGCCCGTGGATGAGTGCTCTCGTCTTTCGGCATTGTTTGACGCCGAAGTGGATCTCAAGGACGATTTCAGCGCCACTGTTGGAGAGATGAGGACCACGCCGACCTCTGCGGCCGTGAGCATGAGGATCCGTCGAAATACATTGACCAAGATTCCAACTCTTCAATGGTCGTCGGAGTTTGCAATTCTGTCCATTCAGCGGTGAAGTCGGCAAGTATTTGAGACTTTATTGCTGTTCGCGGCCTGAAGGAGATTTCAAAGGCCCCAAGCTCGACTGCCCACTTTGCGATCCTCCCGGTGGCCTCCCGATTGTGGAGTATGCAAAATAAATACCAAAACAGAGAACAAACAAACTCTAAAAATAAAATAAAATTCACCAATAGATAGATCTCAATTTTACAAATTTTTAGAAATTTGAATCACCTCAATCGGAGTTCGTATGAGGGAGAACGAGCCTTCGGAAGATTCAAACTCCTGAAAAATCCATAAAATTGGAAAATCAAATATTAATCCGAATTATTTTTATAAAGGAAATTCGCTTTATTGCGTTAGCTGACGTCAGCCCTGGGCCGAGTCGATACGGTCGACACGTGGCACGATCTAGGCCGTCCGAAACCAATCCAGCGGCTCTCGATCAATCTACCACGTGGCTAAACGGTAACCATCCGATTCTAATCCAACGGTGAATCTTACCCAAGCCAAACATCAAGGTTCTAATCGACGTGGCTCGATCGTAGCCCTTCATCTACGATTGGACGGCTATCCTTTAACTAAGGCGTTTATTGTTGACCTAATCGACGCGGCTTAATCCCGGCCACACGATCTTAATCTAACGGCGAAGAACTTACCCAAGCGGTGCACTGTGCCTCGAAGTGACGCGGCTTGATCTCGATTTGCCGTCAAGATCCAACGATCGATGATGTTCGGCTCGGCTATGGTACCGCAGCGGCCGCTCTAATGGGTTGGGGCGAAGACCACCCCGACGGCGTTTCGGCACTTCCCGGCGAGGAAGAGTTAGCGAAACGACTTTGTCTTGACGTGATGAACTCGGATCTACCCTCGGAACGGCGGATGAGTCACCGGCGGCGGCGGATTTGCGACGAAAACTCCTCGGAAACTTCAGCGAGCATGCACGACCTCCTCGGTGATCCTCCGGCGATGACGCAACAGCGAAAAGGCGCGGTGGTCTACGGTGAGTCTCGGGAGAGGCTTCGGGGTCCTTAAATACCCAAATAGCACGGAAACTTGAAAGTTTGGCGGCGGAGTTCAAACGAATCTGGCGTGGCGGCGTAGTTCGACTCGGACACGAAGACCAGCGGCCGCACGATCTTGATCCGACGGCCCGGATAGGATAAGGTTTCCGAATCGGTAAGATCTGATGAAGGCCGTGCGATGAGAATCCGACTACCGCAATGATTAGGGTTTAGTAATTGACGCGGCTTGAAAATGACCGTTGGATGGCGATCCGACGGTCGCGTAATCTTCCTCCGAAATCACGGTACGGCCAGACAAAGTGATGGGCTTGCCCGTTCTCGTCTTCTAAGCGAATTTTCAGGGTTTTCTATTTAAAATAATCTGAGAAAATAATTCGATTTATTTAGGGCAATAAAAATATCAGAAAAATTCCAAGAAAAATCTCAAAAATACTTTGAGACATTCTGAACTTAAATAAATTATTTTTAGCAAAACTTTATTTTAAATTTATCTTTTATAATTAATCTTTAACAAAAGGCAATATACTTTAATTTAAAATAATTCAAATAAATCTCAGAAAATCCAAATAAATCTAGAAAATTCACAAAAAGCACAAATTGCACATAAACACTATTAACTAAATAAAATCAAAATTTGGGATGTTACAAGAAGCCTGAAATCAAGCACACATCAACACAACAAAATGTATGTCCGGCCTTGAGGAGTTGAGGTACAAGAGGGAGCCAATCATGCTCTGGAACTCCTTCTGATCAGCAGGCTCACCATCCTCGTCGGGCTCGAGAACAGTAGTGCTGGCCATGGGAGTCATCACAGACTTCCCATCAGACATATCAAATCGTCTCAGGGGATCCCGAGTGTACTTATCTTGGTGCAGGAAAGTATCCTCCTAAGTCTGCTTGATTTGGAAGTCGAGAAAGTAGCTCAACTTGCCCATCATACTTATCTCAAACTCTGTGCTCATTACATGTGAAAACTGAGATACAAGAGAATGCAAAGAACTATCAAAGATGATATCGTCCATATAAATCTGGACGAGGAGGAAATAAGAATCCTAATTTCTGATGAACAGAGTCTTGTCTACTATACCTATTTTGAAACCATGGCTGAGAAGATAGGACTTAAGTCTCTCATACCATACTCTTGGGGCCTGCTTAAGTCCATTAAAAGCTTTGAAAAGTTTGAAGACATGGTTTGGGAATTTAGGGTTCTCGAATCTTGGAGGTTGCTTGATATAAACCTCTTCCTCAATATAGCCATTGAGGAATGCACTCTTGAAATTCATTTGATAAAGCTTGAAGCCCTTAGATGCCAAAAATACAAGCAGGATCTGGATAGCTTCTAGTCTAGCTACAGGGGCAAAGGTCTCCTCAAAGTTAAGACTTTCAGCCTGAGTGAAGCCCTGTACAACTAGCCTAGCCTTAAATCAGTATCTTGAACATTTTCGTACTGCAATATCTTACTTAAATTATTCTAATCAACCAGTAGCAGCATATAAGACTTATTGTATTGTAATGAATGTGCGTCCGCGTAAGTTTGGGCAGGATATGCCTGTTATATAGAACTCTACTTACTTGATGCTTAAGAATCTCATACCATATGAGAGCAAATTTTCTATTTTTATTAACACGCACTGTCATACACGGGATGGTCAACCGCTAATCACAGAGCAATATTGGTATATTGCTAAATACTTGCTGTCATTTTTAGAACTTTTCATGAATCCACTGTTGCTTTATCTGGAGTTTATTACGCAACCTCTCCTTTAATCGTGCATCATATTTTAGAAATTGCTACCCACTTAAAGAGCCATGAAAATGATAATATCTTGTGTGAAGTTGTTTATACTATGAAAACTAAAATTTTGAAATATTGGCAAGAAATTCCCATATTATATGCATTTGCATTTATTTTATATCCTAGAGCTAAAGTTCGAGGATTCTCTAATGTTCTCTCACTTCTAAGTGATGCGGTAGGTACTGATTATTCTAGTTATTTTTCAAATATCCGTACTAACTTATCTCAAGTTTATGATAAGTATGATCAGAAGTTTGCTAGAGTTCGTATGCAGCGATCTCCACCAGCACCCATAGCAGGTAAGAACAAAACTATGTGGGGAAAGATATGGGGTGCAGGTGGATCTTCCTTAAGGAGTTCGACTACAACAATGATAATTTTGGACACATCAAGTGGTGGGGAGCTAGCTGCCTATCTCAACAACAACATTGTCAACTACCAAGAGCAGCAAGTGGAGGACTTCAACATTTTGTAGTGGTGACACAAGCACAAGATAACATATCCGGTGCTTTCCATATTAGTATGGGATGTGTTAACAGTTTCTATCTCCACAGTTTTCTTCGGAGTCTGCTTTCAGTCTATCCAGAAGAATAATCGAGGAGAGAAGAACAAATCTGACAAGTGAAACAGTGAAAATACTTCTCATTGTGAAAGATTGGGAACAAGCTGATCAACGAGCTCAACATACTGTAGAAAATAGTGAGCTGGCGGAGACGTTCGAAAATATTTATTTAAATAATAAGGAAGAATAATTATAATTTTCGCTTTTTTCTTGTATCACTGAGCTATAGGTTGTACTCATTTTTCTTTGCCAAGTTTTTCTCGTATTGAGTTTTTACTTTCAAAGTTTTTAACGAGGCAGCCAAACATCAATAAAGCTCATTATTTGATTCAAATTATTTGTCTCATTTTAGAATTTATCTCATATTTTAGATTTTTCTTAATTTATATGTTTTTAAAAAGTTTTTCTGCATCCTTCGAGTTTTTAGAATTATTCTAAATTTTTTCTTTTTCTGAATTTTTCATATTTTTCTGCATTTTTCATAGTTTTTCTAGCTTTTCTAATTTTTTTTCTGGATTTTTTGAATTCTTTTGGCGCTAACAGGCTGACACGGCCCATCAGACCCGTACCGGCATGGCACGGCCCATTAGCCCCACGGGCCGTGCTTGGGCCGGCACGGCACATCCCGTTTATTAGTTAGGCCGAAACGGGCCGTGCCTAAAATGGGCCATGCCCATTTTTAATCAGTGGCAGCTGAGGCAACAGCATTTGGTCTGCTTTCAGGCCAGCTTGTGATGATGGCAACCTGCTTTAAGCCAAAAACACAAAAAGGATCAAAGTTCCGCATGTTGTGTTTCTGGTTTGATGGCAATGAGGACAAATCAGGCAGCTAATGTTCATGGCTTCAACCTGCCGGTTATGTGATGCAACTCCATCTAATGAGAAGTTTTGAACAGAAGCAACTTATGAAGCGGTGCAAAGATTTAATTCAGCAATTTTGCACAGAACTTCAGTGGATGAACTATAGTTCTTTTAAGACTAGAGTATCTGGTTCGGCAATTTGAAAGTACCTTCCTAGACCATCTAACTAGAATGTAGATCATTAGAATTGAAGTGGGTGAGACTTTAATGTGCACAACTGCACATTATCTCATGGAAAATTCTTGAAGTGATCCATTTTCTAGCCCCTGAAACTTCATTTTTGACAAATATGGTCCCCTTTCATTCGAAATTACAAAAATGCCCCATTTAGTGAACTCGGAAGCCATAGCAGGTGACATGTGTCCTCTATCATGCCAGGGGAGCTTGGAAGGTGGGTGGTACCACGACAGGTTGGGCAAGAGTGAAAGGTAGCGCGACAACGTGGGAGGAGGCAGGCTGCCGCGGCAGGGCAATGTGACAACACCGCTAAGCTGCGACAAAGGCAACAGAGCGACGCCCCGCCGAGCACGCCAAGCTCAATATCTCCTTCCTAGTTGTGGGAGCTCAACAGTGATATGGGCCCGCCGCCTGCCGTGATAGGCTGGCCTACCTTCCAAGCAACCAGACCGTAGCAGGTGACATGCAACACCTGTTGGGTCTTTCGCACTCGTACAAGGTCAAAAATGAAAATTTCCTTGTATGAGGCTGTTTTTGCCCAAAAAAAAGTTGACAAGGGGCTACAAAATCAAAAAAAATTCAAAATTCATTTCATTTTTGAGCTCATATTTGTGACCATATAGTTAGTGTGTACTCTGCTTATATTATGTCACTTATCCACTGTGAAGTTTAGAAAGTGAAAATGCTGCTCATCTTGATTTCGTAGGTGTCAAGTAGTAACTCTACTGATTTTATAAGTCGGATTTTGACCAAGCATATAGATTAAAAAAACTCTAAGATTGAAAAAGTCACCAAGGAAAATGACAATCATTAAGTGCTTTGGAACGATGAGAGGGAGTAGTTTGTGTTGTTAGTTATGCATAATGCTTACCAGAGAGAATGAAATAAATAAGGGTGAAAGAGAGAAAATAGCATAACTACGCATACAAGCCTCATAATTTGCAACAAGATTGCAAAACAAATATGTCTTATAAAATCAATGGAGGGAGTATAAGATAACAAGAAAATGTGGGAACAAAAAAGAAAGATAGCTAAGTGGGATCTACACAATATACAGTACTAAAAAATGGTTAAAAAATGTCGTGGATACAAAGAATTTATTCAGGAATGTTCTGCATAATGCTCACATACTACCACTAATAAATGTGTTGTGAGGCCCCAAGAGGATTGGAATTCAAGGAATGCTTATGTATGCAATAGTTTTTAAC